>JSYW01000943.1:0-38375 GCA_000787475.1 Lentinus polychrous | reverse complement strand
CGGTTCCGGAGACGCTCCGCTCGTTCAACTAAGCCTTCCAAGATGATAACCCAATCGGCATAGTTGCCCTTCGCTTCTATGCGCTCTAATAGCGCAGGCCAGCTCTGCTGAGTACGGCAAAGCACATCTAGACGGCGGTCAGTTATGAAGCCCATCTCCGCGAAGACGCTATGTAGATGGGGTAGTGGCTCGCTGAGAGTTTCAAAAAAAGCTTGGAGTGGTGTCATTGTCGAGGAATGTGACTCCGATCGTGTGGGAGAGCGAGGAATCATGGTACTCGTCCGAGAGGGTCCAGCGGAGGAGGATGCGATAGTAGGAGAAGATAGGAGGGAACTCCTTTCAGCATTATACAAGGACTGAGTAGGGGATGAGGGTGGTACACTTTGGTGCATGGAGGTGTCTATAGAAAGGCGACTCGATGCTGTAAGAGATGATCGAGGAGATGGATCAGTAGGAGATGATAGGAGGGAGCTCCATTGAGTATTATGGAAGGATTGAGCGGGAGATGAAGGTGGTACACTTTGTTCCATAGAGGTGCCCACTGAACGGCGACTCGACGCTGTGAGAAATGATCGAGGAGATGAAGGAGATGTCAACAGTCTGCCCGCGCTCATGGAGGAGGAGTACGAGTCGTCGCGGAAAGGTTCAGGTGTACAATAACGAGAGGCGAAAGGCTGGTTGCCATCACCGGTGCTCGTTTCCCGTTCGGGCTGCGATGTTGTAGCATACGCAGGAGCGATTGCTTGACGAGAATCATGGTCCTCTGCTGCAGGGTATTCCAACGCAAGACCATCAAGCTCACTGGCGTCCACGTCCATGGTGGAGGGTATGTCTGCATTCAGGCTGGCGACAAGGTCTATAGGGTCAATCTCTGAGCATTGTCTTCTCAGAATCAAGGACTGCATCATACCCACCCTCCTCCATACCCTCTTCAAGTTTAACGGTGACGGCTCCTTCTTCGAACCTTTCAGAGTCGACACTACGCTGCCGCGTACACAGGAACTCAATCTCACTGTCACTGTTTGCCGCAGCGTTTTCAGCCGGCGGGTCAACATCATCCTGACTCGGATTCGTCCTTGTGGTGGTGGACTTGTGGTCCGGATCAGGGAAGTTGTCAAAGGCACTAAGAGGCACAATCACAGTACATGCAGGTGGCCTTCTGGGAGGTACAGTCAACTTCAAAGTTGCGGGGGCCTTTTTGCCCAAGGAGCAGTCTCGTTTGGCGTGAGTCTATGCGATTATTTGGTATGAATCAATCGTCCGTTCTAACCTAGGAACGTACCTGCATCAAACGAGAGTTCGAGCTTGAATACCTACATCGCGGACAATGAAACAGTTTGTCGCGATGGTCTTTCACGACGATGGTCATCTCTGGATCATCTGGGAACTGCACGTCGCAGGTTGGGGGCCGCCAACGCTTCAGAGTTAATTCAACGAAGGACGAATCTACCACACGTCGCTTCATCGAAATCAAGTGCGTTGATATACAATGGTACGGTTGAAGAACCTATACCGTCGCACAAGTCAATCACCCAAGTCCTATTGCGACCTGTGTCGATCTGCTCGTGACGCACCTGGCGTTGATGTTGTTATCATACACAAAGTCTTGTTATGCCTCTGCCAGTGTCTGCCGGTTTGGCGGTCACTAGCAAAGTGAAGGCCCTGAAGGCCGGCATGCACCTGCAAGAAGCCGTCCTGCCGCCTTGCCTTCTCATTGGAATTTATGCTGCGACTCAACTGCAAGTCTGCAACTGCGACTCGCCTTTAAGGAGGAGTTAATTCAAAGGATCGATCGGCCCGACGTGTCAACGCGGTCCCGTGACAGTCATCCTTGCTTGCTTGCAAGTTGGCGGGCCCCGGCGGGGCAATATTAATGCAGCATTGCAGGGGACAACTTCAATTCGTCTAGATGGCAGCTTGTCATGCGATAGTAGTACATACATTTCACATCAACCACAACTCAACTATATATCGCAATCCTACATTGTCGGTCAAACTTCTACTGTTTACTCATCCGCGATTTTATACAACAGCTTGCCGGCAACCTTGCCTCCAGGGGTCGTCAAGTCTGTCTGAGCTTGTCTCACACCCTCGGTGGTGAAAGGGTAGACATCATGGATCTTGACCTTCATCCTGCCGTTCGCAAGCTCGTTGAAGAGCTCCGTTGTGTAGTATTGGGATTCCTCGGGAGTCACAATGTAGTTAGCCATGCTGTCGAGAGTAGATCAGGATGATGTTTCAACATCGCTGCTAAAGGGATTACAGAACGTACCTTGGCCGAACAAGCTTGAGGTTCTTCTCGACAAGCTTGAGTGGCGAGATCGGGTCAACGGGTCCCGAAGCATTGCCGACGTTAATAAGTGTTCCCTTGCGGCGGACGAGCTTGAAGTTGTCCAAGAAACTGCCATTATAGGTGCGCCATTAGTGTGAGATCGAGGCAGAACGTCAGCAGGGACAGTGAGGTTTGTAGACTTACGTATCCTTTCCCACACCATCGTAGACGGCATGGACACCCTCTCCGTTAGTGAGCTCGAGCACTCTGTCGACGGTGTTCTCGACAGGATAGAGGATAACGTGGTCAGCGCCGTATGACTTGGCAAGCTTCGCCTTCTCCTCGGTGGAGGTCGTGCCAATGACAGTCGCGCCGCGGGACTTGGCATACTGAGTGAAGAGAAGACCGAGTCCACCAGCGACGGTGTGAATCAAAATGACGTCGCCCTTTTGAACGTTGTAAGATTCCGTCATCAAGGTGATGGCAGTCAATCCTGTGATCCCAGATGAGGGAACGTCAAGCCATGGATGCTCGATCTGACTCACCTTGGAGCGTGGCGGCGGCAGCCAATTGCAAGGAAATAGAGTCAGGTAGGGGGAACACCTTGTGCCATACAACGGAGGTGTATTGAGCATGAGCTCCCAATCCATACTATACAATCCGGTGTTAGATGGTGGTAATTCAACGACGTGCAAGCTCGCTTACAAGTGCAACTCTGCCTCCAATCTTGTAGCCCCTCTCCTTGTACCTCGGGTCGTTGAGGACTTTCTCATCGGAGGGCAAGGCAACGATGGTACCGGATGCCTCAACACCGGAGGTGACAGGGAAGGACGTCACCGGGTACAATCCCTTGCTGAATGACTATGAGCATCCATCACATCTCGTCAAAAGTGTATGCATTTACCGGAAGTACGTGTCGATCGTGTTGACACCCCCCCAGTTAACCTAAGTATGTGCGCGTTTGAATCAGTCTCTCTCTGTGTACCTTCAAGATCATAGTGAAGTACCTTCACGACAATGTTGTCCGGCTGTGGCTGAGGAAAGGGTATGGTGGTCTTCTCCATAACCTCGACCGGACCTGTCTTGGCGAAGGTGAACGCCTCGATTGCACTGGGGAACGACATTTTTCTTGCTGACGACGTCGAGAGATGGGAAATGATCTGGTTCAGACGAGGCACTTGAGCCAAAGACAACCGGGCAGGAGGAATCGATATGGCGGACAGTCGGGGGCCCGCTTTTATCGACGACGTTCCGCCAACGCGCAAGGCAGCAGTGATGGATTGCATTACAAAGCACTAAGGAAACCAGCGCGACGTTGTTCACATGCTGTCATAGCTTCGTTTCGGATTCATCTTTCGGATTCATCCCAGGGGATGTCATGGGAGTCGTAATTTACTATCTTTAGCGTCCGACGCGAGTCCGACACAGGCTGACGTCGGGACAGATGGCGCTGGAACATCTCGTAATATTGGGATGGGAGATGAAGCTAAGTCCAACTTATTGAAAGGGTAGTTAGTTGTCCGTAGCAATACATGTCATGAAAGACACGGCAAGATAATGTAACTCCTTAGTCGTTCTCAGCGTATTCCGTCTGCCCATCCTGCGCCTCTACAAAAGCGGCGACCAACATCTCGTATATTAGCGCAACTTGGTCAGGTCGTTGGACCATACCCGGCCTCTGCTCCCTCAACATATCGATTTCTTGTGCTACGAGATCATCCTTGACCTCATCCGGCAACGGACCCAGCGGCGAAGGGGGCAGTGAAGGCAGTCCGGTCGAAGAGTCCTCAAGGTGTGATTGGACGGGCGGGAGTAATCCATGTGCCCGCATCAAGGACGAAATGGCAATGAACGAGCCAGTACGACCTATACCTGCTGAGCAATTCACCATGATTGGCGGATCGGGATCGAGACCGGACTGCGCCTCCAATGGCTGCCATGAGAGATCTCGATTGACACGGTCGACCAGGCGTACAAACTGCAGAAGTGTATGTCGATCTTCTCGTCGAGGAACACCGTGGTCGGGCCATGAGGAATACAACATGTGTCTGAACACGACCGGTTCGCCGAATTCCTTGTGCACTGCAGACACAGTCTGGAGCGATACGATGCTTTCGAGGCAATGTGCTTCCGGAATATCTCTCGCCTCTTGCAGTGTTATTTTGTAGGTGGGAGCAGAGCTCCCATGTTCAGGCTGGACGATCCACGACTCGCCCACAATGGGTGGGAAGTAGGTATGCGCCTTACGCATGCCACCTTCGATGTGCTGAGTGAGCTGCACAACGGTGCGTATACGACTCGTTTTATCTCTGGCGTGCGACGAGAATGTAGGGTGCAGCTCGGGAGGTGGTCGTGTGATGGGTTGGAGGAGGACGGTGAGATATGCGTGCGTCGTTGCTGGTAGAGGCGCTTGAGTAGCAATCCACCATTTACCCCCATGAAGCTCCCTGACCCAGCTTGCATTCAAGTACCTCCCCGACGGTTCGTCCCCATCCTTCCCAACCACAACTCGTGTCCGATCATATGGTGCGACGTTCGAGTACCGGTTGAATGGCTGGTACTCGGGCTGATAGGCAATGGAGACGGAGTAGTGCTGAAGAGCGTCGGGATTCTTTGCGAGGACAGAGGGTAAGTGTATGAGACGATGAGTTCGGGAGGGATGGGTTCTATGACGAGAAGCAGCCCGAGCATTCTCTCGAGTGCTTTCGCGATCAGCGAGGATTTGAAGCACGGTGCTGATATGGTCGAAATTATGGGAGCGCTCGAGCCACGCGGGTATTTCTGGTGCTTTTGAGGTGGACATCTTTCGAGGCCAGTAGAAGATTTGTCGCAATAATTTCTTCAGAGTGGGCAGATGAGGGGAAAGTGGTCATGCAGGAGTTACTCAAAGGCAATGGGGGATACCCAAATCGATGACGCCAGAGGCGCCTTGCCATAGTGGCTTAACCCCGACCATCACCACTTCCGTATTCAAATCTCGAACTGGGCTTGCAAGTTGTACGATGTCGAGCGAGCTGCAGGCGTTGCTCACCAAGGATGTGACAATAAAGTAGGCCGCATGAGTAGAGACGATATTCGTATCGGTACTCAAGAGAATTCCAGAGTCAGCTCGACATTAGACAAGAGCGTCGGCAAGAAATACTTGACTGATGGCAATCCGGAGACTTGCTGGACATCTCAACAGGTGAGTGCACCCCAGTCGCAGGGGGAAGTCCGGAGATATGGCTGAACGCTGCATAGGGGACACCACAGTTTATTCAAATTGCGTTTGACAGGCCGGTGATTCCTAGACGAATAGTCTGCACATTCCAAGGAGGTTTTGTTGGGACCCGCTGCGCAGTCCAGATACCCAGCGATCAAAGCACAGAGAACAAGATAGACTGGGCAACTTGGACCACTATCTTCCCGGAAGATGTGAACAGAAGCCAGACATTCGACTTGCCCGAAGATGGTATTCAAGGAGGAGTACGGGGCATGAAACTAGTCTTTGAGGAGAGTTCTGATTTCTTCGGCCGGATTACTGTGTACGACCTTCAAGTATATGGAAGCTTTGTTTAGTTCGCGGGAGACCGGGTCGGTGGACAAGGATGCCACTGAACGTTACTGAACGTTGAACGTTACCATGCGTGCAGCTACACCTGTCACATAGTGATAGACGCGACGCGTCACGGATCACGCCGCAGTCACGGAGAATACTCTACCGGTCTTGCAACCGTCTTTGAGATTTTTTGCTGCCACAATAGTAGATTAAGGCGCGGCCCAAAGTGCTTGAGCCTTGTACAAATTTGAGGTGCTGTTCGAGGGGTAGTGTGCAGCCTGAGCTGTCGGCCTGCGGACAGTCATCCAGCGAAGATGAAATCGCTCCATTAGTTCGGAAGTCCAATACAATAAATAAGACTATCAACCTGAGATCACAGCAAACCGAAAGCAAATGCTAACCAATAACCAGTTCCATCCGACTGGTGTTCAGAATAGCTCGAAAGCGGTCCACTCTGGACTAACAGCCCCTTTGTAATCCAAGTCTATCCATCGTTTCGCCTCGTCGTTGATGTCACCGCTATAGTGGTCCTTCCCATCACCGAACCCGAAGGCGCGGTCCCATCCAAGACCTACAGCGGCCAGTCTACATACGTTCGAGCTGATGTATACATTGTTGTGTCAGCTGCAGTCACAGTGTTGAACCAATGCATAGCCAACCTTAGTGTACACATCGTTGCACCAGGCACGACGTCTCCTTTCCACGCCCACAATCCACTAACCATGGCGAAATCTACGATCATCCCTCTCGTCAGCCGTATTCGTTCCTCCTCTGACATCGCATTGAAGTCCTTCTGGACATATTCATGTTGAGGAGCTAGGGCGCGTAGCTCGGGGTCCGTGCTGGAATGCAGCGAGAAGATTGCGGATGAAGTTGGGAATGCCCTCGTAAACTCCTCATAGGCCGCCTCAGAATCTGACGCGACGTAAGCTATGGGCGCAGACGGGAAGTGAGTTTCTTGAGCTGACGAAGTTGGCAACGCAGTCGATTCGTTGGAGAATACGCGAGACCATGTGTCGCGCGTCGCTTGGATGAACTCGTTGACCGGAACGTAGTCTCCACGGTGGAAAGGACCAAGAGCTTTGCGATCCCCTCGACGTATGTGCACCGCAAGGTATGGGTCTGGATTGGTTTCCCTCAAGTGGACTTCTTCATCTGAGTCAGCAAGAGGAGAAGCGATAACATCTGCATGTTCAGGTATTGACAGTGCGGCGGCGAGCTCCGTACGGGCCGCACGAATGAGCGCGGCGTTGTGCGCATTGGGCCGTATAGTGGTCTGAAACGACTCGAGGGCGTGCAGGAATATGGGCTTCATACGTTTCATTTCGTGGCCGTACCTGTACCAAATTTGACATTAAAATTCTTGGGTGCGCAATACTGCTCAAACACGTACGGATCCTGGTACTCTTCCATAAAAGGGTGGCCGAGGTGGAACTTGGCCGTTCGTGAGTTGACGACCTTGAGAAATGTAATGAACCCGGATATCCTTGTAGAGCTAGATTTGAACTTACCCAATGCCTGGCGTTCAGTATCATAAGCACCAACACCTTGAATTTAGGCTCAACGATCGCTTACCTAGCTTGTCGAGGGCAGGCGACAAGTTCTGTGTGATGACAACGACATGCACAGCGTCAGACATTGATAGGCCACTAGTATAGCATGGGTTGAAAATGGTCTATAACGATACCTTCTGGTGGTGGTGCGCGACAGCCAGGCTCGGGACCGGGCTGTCGAGCTCTCACGTCTTGGAAATGATCTGTCCACCTGACCGAGAGGAGCGTAAGATATGCTTCATGAGAAACGCCAAGAAACCTACTTTCCGCGATTCCAGTATGTATCGTCGACCAGGAATGTCCTATTTCGCTAGAAAGACGCATTTCCGTGTCACCTCTTCGCTAAGAGAAATGCCAGACAGAGAGCAACACACCTCTCGCGCCAAGCCTGCTATTTGTGCCATGATAGCCAGGTCAGCGAGCAAACCAACGTGACCGTCGAGTTGATATGTAATCGTCTTGCTGCAGGTATTTGTCCTCTCGCCCTCCGGCAGATGATAATCTGTCACGTCGTCGTGGTGAGGGACATCCATGGGACCACCTGGGGGAGCATCCCAATATGACCCTTTGTGGTGCATGAAGCCTCCCATTAGCTTGTTGCATTCGTGGAGATACTGCACCCCAGTCAGCGGAAAGGTTGTGTAGTTTTCATACGAGATGAGACGATCCGGTGGTGGCATAGTCTCCACTATGGAAGGAGACGGTGCAGCTGCATTGACCTTGTCACTTTCCTCGTCTACAGTGGCTACAAAGCCAACTAGGTGATCTAGTTTCTCGGGAGACGTCATGGAGAGGAATATAAGCGCGAATAGCATGAGTGCAAGGAATGAGCCCAGAAGGAGTGGGATATTCGCTAGAAAGTTAGTTCTGGTAACGACCTCTTTGTATCCAGGTGTCCGTGAACGGTGCGAAGGATCATCGTCCCCGCGACTTCGATACCCTGAAGGGCCGAAGGATGATCCAGTTGGAGACAGTAGCAGAGGTTCCGACTGCTGCTGCCTGTAGGATCTATACTCCTGTTCGTCCTCTTCTTGCATGGGATCAAGATCGACGTCTGTGAACCCTTCTTCTGCGCGACCATTACGCGTGTGAGGCGTCCGGGGAGTGAGGGCATGATATTCCGACCTCCGCGGGGTTCCAGAGGCCCATAAAGTCTGAATAGGTGGCGGAGCCTGAGACATCGTGGATGTCGAATAGAGCAATATGTGAGAGGTAAGAAGAAACCGGCGTTACTCTCCAGGAGACGAACACCGAGGTCACTGTCAAGAGGAAAGCAATAATAGAATTCCGAGACTCGACGTCGTTGTCTTGTCTCTTCCCAAAGTGTCGACTCGGCTTTAGCGCGAATCAATCGAGATCCAATTCAGCACCCGTGCGAATACATTCCTTCTTTCAGTCCCCTTTACTGAACGTCGAAGGACTTCAAGTTAGAGCGGGCAAGAAATGATTTCCAACTTCCATGTGGTTGCTAAATACTTATCTTACACTACTGTCGTTTCCGATGCCCAGATAAACTGCATCAGTTCAGACGGTCTTCGGGTCACGGTTACATATATACAGAACAGCAAACCGACTTCAAGTTGCCGTCCTCCTGTGAGGTAGGTTATATGACTGGATTGATAGATACGGCTATGGATACAGTGGTCAAGGATGCGAATGTGAGGTAAGAAATGTGGGTAATCGAAAGTCGAAGGTGAGTGGGTATGCGTCGGCGCAAAGCTCGGCTCGACGATAATAACAAGTGTGACAGAATCTCTGTGGGTCTATGCCGCGAACGCGAATATTGGAATAATAATGCAGTATGGTGCGATTCGATGATGATGGTGATGCATATGTATATGTCATGTCCCCTCTATTATCCGAAATCTTGAATATATCTTTCTTCGTCGTATAGGCACGTCAATTCGCGACGTCCTCAGACTTGTCTTCTTCGGCCTCGTATTGTATGATGACAAGCGCATAGCGCTGCCTCCGCTCATGACCTCTGATGGTCGGTTTATCCGGACGCTCTCAAGCGTCGCTCACTTCTTGCCTGCGAACATCTTCAGCGCATTACGACTCGACTTCCTCTTAGGCTGAGAGCCTGTATTAGAGGACGAACGTATGCTCCCAAGCGCGGCGACTAAATCATGCGCGGCGCCCGGCGACTGTCCAAATAATGCGAATGCATTAGGTGAGGCAGGGCCGGTGGGGAAGAAGCCCGAGACGGGAGAAGGAGGTTGCGACGGAAAGTACGAAGACATCGTGCAATCGCGATCGCAAACCGAATATATTATCCGCAGATAATGGGGGTTGGGTTAGGCTTTACGAGTAAACGTAAGCGTAACGAGGGGTGGGATTATGTCTTGACGACGTTATGTGGTAGAGACGTCGCAGAACTATATTCGGGAGATGAGTAAACCAGACGGGGAGGTTAAGGGTGAGTTTACCAGACGGCGGAACACGTCAAGCGGATGACGCTGCGTCGATAGACGGTGTGGATACACGTCGGCAAGAGATGTCAAATGAATGACTCTCGATGGCAGGTCGGTAGGTGTGAACGCAATGTACGCCAAGTGACTGACGCTGCGTGGAGTTCGATGAGAGAGGCCTGAAGAGAAGGATATGCCTTCAAGTTACGCTCTTTGGCGGACAAAGAGATGATGGGTTGGTTGATGTCCCATTGTGCTCGTCTCACCTCGATATTTATACAGGTCTGTTGTCCCTATCAGACGAGAACCAAGCATCCTGTGCGACGACCCTAGGATCCCTGAAGTATAAGGACACGCCCATATTTGGGCGTTGTTGTACGTAGTGGTGGCGATCTTTCCCTTTCCGGGTTGAAAGAGGTCGTCCAATTTGGTATGGGTGATTCTTGATGGCACTGTGTGGAAGAGAAAAAACATCAGAACCCTTCCATACCGAACAGCTCACGGGGCACATGTATGCAGGGATTGAATACAAGTCTCCGCATGTTCGACGTAAAGTCAGCAGAAACCCTGCATATCTGGATTCAATCAAATGAAACCTGTCCGCTGTGGATGAAGGGTTGATATCGATGAAGATTTCATGTATGCAGAACGACCATGCGATGGGATGCTACAAGGATGCGGAGAAAATGGAGAACGAGATGGCGGGAGGAGTGTTCACGATTAGCAAAGGATGAACATACTGCTACCAGGTATAAAGAATAAGATATGCCATGCCGGGAACGAGAGGAACAGACGAATGTGATGAGAAAGCGAGAGATGAACGACGACAAGGAGGAACAGACGAACAACAGCATACCACAGAAGCCCGAAGAAACGGAAGAATGGAGGAGGTGATAGAATGAAATGAAGGCCCGCTAACTCCAAGGTCATAGCAGCGCTTGCATATGTTGACCTGAGGACACGAGGCGTTGCCAGTCTTGGCGCCATTGCTGCATACTTGAACGAAGCTTTTTATCCGAGATGACCTTCTCTATCCAAAATAACAGAGCGTCCTCGTCTTCCGGTACGAAGAAGGATGACAAGAGCGACAAAACACTCTCAAAGTTTGCTGCGTCGGACGTGATGTGATCTGCCAAGACGACAATGCGGACGTTTAGTGAGGGAAGGGCGACATGAACTCCCGAACTTACCCCTGTAGACCCACACGACGGCGACGGCGACAACAACAAATATATCCGGTCCCTCCAACAGGAAGACGTCCCACAGCCTGAGCTGGGTCTGGAAGGGGACCGAATTTGCGAATAGAGTAATGTACCATTTCGTAGCGTAAGACGTCGTGGAGATCATATGTTTCTTGAAAGCGGCATACACCGCTGGCATCATTTGCTCCGTTATCCGCTCTTGCACGTAGATTGCTTCTAGCAGTCCGGGGAACCCTGGACTGAAGATGGTGTGCATACGGTAGTTGTCGTGTAATCGGATTAGAGAAGCGTATGCTCTTTCTGGTTCAAAGTAGCAGAGCAGGGTGGCGGCAATGGGGCCCATGCCTTGGCAATAACCGCACTCTGAGCAATGGAGAGATAGACAGTGTAGGACATGGAATAACGACCGTTGACTATCGGACAGCTGTTTCGTCAGATGCTACAACCATATTAGGAGAGTAACATACCCTTGACCATATCTTGTACGAAACATTATATGGCCAGTTATCGTCCGCGGCACATCCAAGTCAATCTGAATGTCGTAAGTCGAGGGTTTGTCGAGAGCTTCCCGGTAGGTTTCAGCCAGTTGCCTCAGCTGAAGCTGGCCACCCCTCGAATAGCGATTCATGAGGATTTGCCAGGCCGCACTACGCCAGCAATCAGGGATGCCTTTGAATATCCGTTCCCTGAACTTCCGCTCTTTCGAGGGTCTGATTGTCCAATCAATCACGTTACCACCTTGGTCTCGCGCCGCAGCTTCGAGCATTCTACCCCACTTCGCGATTCTCGCTGTTTCTTTAGGAGAAGGTCTGATAGGTGGTTGAGAGCGCAGAGGTGCAGGAGCGGAAGAGGTTGAAGAAGCGGTGGTAACACGAGACAGCGGTTTGTGCAACGGAGTAGAGGGCAACGATAAGAGCCGGTCATGTGATGGCGTCACGAAGAAGCCATACCTAAAATAAATATCAGCATTATAGATACGAGACAGGGCAATCAGTGATAAAGTCTCACCTGTCCAAGCTCGCGAGTAACTCAACCTCCTTGGGCGTAAGGTCACGAGTTTTCTCGCTTGCGTCTGCTAGTGCTTCAAGTGCACGAAGCTCACTTGCTCTTCCGCCGAGCTTGGCTCGTGTCCTCTCAACACCTTCCACGTAACCATCCCCCTTTACGCCTTGTTGGTCGAGCTGGGCGTAGGTACTACGCACGTGGAACGCGTCAGGGTCCTCGCCTTCCGAGGGCTGTATCGAGGATACACTCCCTGGCGAGCCGTTCGCGGACTGCCGGTCCGGCTGGGAGGACGGCGGGGTTGCTGGAGCCAGTATACTTGGGGTTGGTACAGCTTGAACAGGTGTCGAGGATCGCACAGGCGGTGGTGCGGGCGGGGGTGGAGATGTGAATGGCCCCGCTGGTGACGCCGGGAGTGGTTTCGAGACAGACGCAGGTGAAGGGATTGCCAGAGACGACCGGCCGTTGGGCGTACTGTAACCTCTGTGAGAGCTAATGGATGGCGTGTAATGCGAATTGGGCCGGCTCGGTGCTCTGCTCGACGGTCTGCTGTGAGGGGGGGTGTGCATGCGAAGGTCTGGGGACAACGTGTGGCTACGAGGCTGACTACTCTCGTCCGGTTGATGAAACGCACTGGGTGGCCGACTTGATGGCGGGGATACAGCGAGTGTATCATAATCTTGTGAAAACATATTTGTCCGAGGAAATCCATTGGACTGCTGTGCACCAGAGTCGCTCGTCAAAGTGGACGTGCGAACATAGCTCGACGATGGTCGACTGTCCGTGTAGGCTAGCTGAACAGAGTCTGAAGAAGCTGCAGATTGGCGCATGCTTCTCAGACGGTCTGCTGCGCTCAGCCGTGTACTTGCCGGTCTGTACTTCCCGGACGTGGCATCGTAAAAGGCGCTGTCTTCGTCGACTCCAGAGATGACCCTGCCGTTTGTTTGTTGAAGGTAAGAGTCGGGACGGTGATCAGGGACCTGCTCGACAGTAACGAAATCTACGTCCTTGGAGAATCGGTGCCGGTGGCCAGCTACGGAGAGTCGTTCGGATGCAGACCAGCTGCGCCTGTCGTCCTCATCTTCGCCATACATGGAATAGATGGTGACTATGGTAGTCTCTGACGAGCTTCGCTCCCTATCGGTTGTAGCTGGACTCAGGTCAGGAAGTGACGACTTGTTTGTTGTCGTCGGCGATGGCTGGGGGGTCCGGAGAGCGTTTACGTCTCTGTTGGGGGTGGGCGGGACGACGACCAGAGACGGTGAGTCCATGCAGACGACGAGGGAGATGACGAGGTGGGGGTCCGAAGCAAGGAACGGTAAAGGTTTAAATTAGAAAAGTCAAGATAAAAAGGAATGGTAGGGCTTGTGCCAGGATGGACAAATGAGTGCGAGCCCAAGCTCAAGGTCACAGGCAATGCCACATGGGCGTCTCATGACCTCTGATGTCCATATTGTTCTCTCTCGCTGTGCGGCCTGTGACCGAAAGATACTCTGCATCGTACAGTCTCTCACTTCCACGTATGCTGGACAAATTCCAGAACTATATGAAGTGAAGATATGAGCGGCCTTCGTGCGGTTCAAGCCCAGTATGTATAGAATGGTTTGAATATGGAACGTATGAGCTGAACTCATTGGTCTTTCGTGAGATGATTTCGTGCCACCCTCACGACTGGCAATGCACAGACAGCAGTGTCGTTTCATCAGGATGTATCGTATTTCAAGATGGGACAGACGCGAGGCAGACGTCTCCAAGTGTCAGCAATTCAAAGCGACTCAAGCGCCGTGAACTGGACAAGCATCTTGGTTACAGTTTCCTTGGCTTGGCCATTGGCCCGACCTGAGAGAAAGCAACTCACACCCTTCAGCAAACTACCATGACCCTTATAACGAACTTCCCTAGAATTTGCGCGTTTCCTCTGGCTAGCTTCACAAAATCAATGCCACGGGATGTCGATGAGGACCCACATAACGCAATGCCATAGCGCCAGTGAAACCTTATCCATAGCCACCATCCCTGTTGGGATCCATATTGGACGAGCCATCTCCCGCCTGTCGGAATCATAGCTCGAACACAACCGAACGATATGTCAGTCACTGTCACCGAAACATCTCCCACTGATTGGAAATACATATCCGAAGGAGGCTCTTCGATCGTATTCTCCTACATCGGTCCCCCACATCCCTCATTCGACGGTACAGCTCTCCGACTCCGCAAGGTCGACCACGAACCCACCGAATCTGAGATACTGCTCTCTCGAGACGTAGAGGAACCCGACGACCCCGCGATCATCTTCCAGCACAGGGTCATTGAACGTTTAGTTCCGAAAGAATATCTCCCGGTGTTGGAATCTGCGAAGGTCGATCGTCCATGGTTGGAACAACTTGCGAGTTTGGTCGAAGAGCATAGGCCGAAGGAGAGAAGACAGGCCGATCGGATTGATACTACGAAGAAGAAAGCTGTTCTCGCGACTGATCTCGTAGGAGGGAAAGGATGGGCGGTCGAGATCAAGGTATATGCGTCCCACAATCCATCTTTCCTTCGCGTACAACGTCTGATCCGTTGGCGTCGCAGCCGAAATGGGGCTTCCTCCCTGAACCAACCCATCTCTCGCCGAACACAGTGTCTATAAAGACGCGTACATGTCGATTTTGCATGCACAGTCATTTGAAGTCCGGTGAAGGCGACGATGTCGCCCTAGGTTATTGTCCCCTCGATCTATACTCCGGAGATGAAGCACGCGTGAGGAAGGCACTCGTCGCACTGTGGGATGTGTGGATTGGCAGCTCTGGAGGGGTCAATAACCTCAAAGTATTCGTTGAAGGTCACTTGCTGCGTCCATCGACATTGGTTGGTCTCCCTCCCTGCAAATACATCCATATATGCGTCTCAATATTGTCTTCCCTAACCTCTAGCCATCGTCAATCGCCCCACTTGCTCACCAAATCCTTCCCTCTTCCGAAACCTCACCCACACTCGAAGGCGTCCGAGACTATTTCATCGCTGAACTCCTCCCTCTCCTCCTCGGCACCCCCGTCCTTCAAACCCTCTCCACCCATCAACGCAAGCTCGACATCCTCGACGTCGAAGGCCTGGTCGCGCTCTGGCAAAAAGCCTACAGTTCCCCCGAATATGCTCAAATACCGCCATACGGCACCGGATTGACCCAGCCCACTATAACCGAACTCGAGCAATTCGTAACGCTTTACCAAACGAAACACGATACGATGGACCACACACATCCTGATCCTGCGAACCTGCGATACTATATCATTGCATACTTGCTTTCTGCGAGTTTCAAAGACTGTTCGATCATCTTGCGTTTCCAGCCTGGTGAAGGGGGTGCTCCCGCCACAAAGCGTATCGCCGTCATTGACTTGGATGTCAAGAGCGTGGATCGGTTGAGCAAGTGGGAGAAGCTGGACAGCAAGATTGTGGAGAACTATACTACCGTGCGGGAACCGCTAACCTGCGGTGACCCAAATGCTTCCTAGACTTCGTGATGCACGTGCGGGGATGAAGGATGAAACGAATTTTGCTTCAGTGTACGCTAGTATTATCGGGCGGAATCATTAGGAAGGTTACATACAAATCGGCGTGCAAATCAAAAGGAGTGAAATAAAAATCAACATGAATTTCAGTCACAGACGGTGTAAAGCAGTAGATGGTTTGCGTTTCCGCTTGAGCATAGAACTTGAAGAGCCCTTCGACGATCTCGACACCATGGCTTCTTTGACAGCGACCCAATCGATCGTCGACATTCCTCCGTTCTTAAGTTTCTCCTTGAAATCGGACCAGCGTTCCTCGTGATTGCATATGTAAACAAGGTCGTCCGCGTTCCTGACACCACAGTCGTTGAACAGCCGAGTATATTTTCGAAGCTCTAGTGCATCCAGGAACGCCTCGACGGGACATCTTGGTGGTGTTGGCGGCCGGGCAGGCGGAGGCGAAGGTAACAAGGGAGGTTTGGCCTTATGAGGAACTTTAGGTGCAGACTCCGAGATAGGTGTATGTAGAGGCGAAGGAGAAGGGCCCGGTAGTATAGTGCTGTTAAGCGTGAAAGGCGAATAGTCCGTAACATTCAAAGTGATAGTATGAGCCGCGAGTGGGGATACAGCGATATGGATTTCTTCAGCGCGACCCGATTTCTCCAAGTTTGGAGAGGTAACAGTTGCCGCAGGACCTGAAGATACAGAGGGTAACCCAGAGGAGCACCTAGAGTTGTTGGAACATAGAGATGAGCCACTAGTGGTCACGACCAGATCAGGAGTTTCGTCGTTCCCAGAGAATTCAAGTTCAACATCAGATGAATCGTCCGCATATGTGAATAGGCCCAGAGCTTGTATAGATGGACGCTCGGACATTAAGGCCCGGCGAGAAGCCATCAGACCAGAATCCGGGAAAGGAGAGGACTCGGCATTGCTAGATATCGTGCCAGTAACCTTGATGTCGAATGGTGTGGCGCCACGAATGGAGGAAGGCCCTTTGTACCGTAGGGTAGGTCGCGTTGTGGGTTTGCCAACGTGTGCGAAGGTGGCTGAACGCGACGTCCTCAACGGGAAGCAAGCGAACGAGCGGGAATGTTACTCACACGGGCTATTCTCTTCGACCAAGGAGTAGTAAGAAAGGGCGACTTTCCTTCTCAGCCTCGGAGGAAGGTTTTGCAAGGGGCCGAGAGGGTGTTCGAAGCTTCGGCCAGGACATGCGGCATGCAAGTGGTTCTGTCCGAGCATGGTTACACATTGTCAGATTGCTTCATGCCATGTCCATCACGCACGACTAAGGTTTCGCGAGTCCCGTATGCTGCTTCACAGGTAGGACAATGGTACAGACGCGTCAATCTGTCGCGTGCAAGGCCAACAAGAGAGAACTGAGAGGCATGGATGTCGCCGCGGTTCGCAAGCGGCTGTGCGATCATGGGTACGGGATACCCGAGGATTAAGCAAGGGAGAACCAGATAGGGGTTTCACAAGGAGTAACGCGTACGGTGAGAAGCAAGACGAACATGCACACGCTGCGAGTGTCTGATTTGTAGGACGCGTTTGTAGCGGAGCCAGAAATCTTGAACCTGGACCTCGAACTGTCGTGAACCACTGAAAGAACCAGGAGACTTGCCATATTTGGACATTGACAACACCGATCGGTCAAAGTCAACCACAAATTCCGGGCTTCGTCCTGCAGAGCGGAAGAGCCCTAGACAGAACGCCTTTTGCTCGGTGAGGTCTTGAATTGGTCCCCTGCAGATTGCTTGGGAACCAGGAAATGAGAGACGCGTCGGATGCCCGGTATTGGTCCTTTCGGGCGGCAGGAGGTGCGCACAAGTACCACTGCCGCCATGGCTGCCATCTGGTTATTCCTCTATAACACGTCCTCGGCCGCATGGAAGAGGATCTGCGCCTTGTGAGTACTGTAACCACAAAGAGCTTGGGGGAATGCAAAGCAAGCAAAGCGAGCAGGAAAGAGATGGAGGGAGGAGGATAAGGACGCGTGAGAGACGCGCTAATTAGTTTGCCACAGCTGACCGGAAGATAACCCATGCCGGCAAGTGCCGCACGTAGGGTCTGCCTCTGCCTCTGCGAAGGGGGCCATCCGCCCCCGTGCGTAAAAACAGCCATCGAGGCCTGCCTTTGCTTTTCGCCACCATCCCCCACCGTCGTCCCCAGCCATCCCGACATCGACGGCGATGGTTCCCCAACCACCACCGACCACCTCTCCAGTTGCTGCCCTCCAGACGGCACACAATCTCGCCATCCTCACAGAGTACAACCACACCCTCGGCTCTCTCCCCAGCGACCTCTCACGCAACTACGCAGACCTCCGTGAACTCGATGCCGTCCTTTCTTCCTCCATGACCGCCCTCACCGCGAAAGTCACCGCCCTCACCGACATGATCGAGAACAATACCGCCTCCAAAGAGGAACGCCTCTGGCTGCTCGCCGAGATTGCTGACGAGGCCCAAAAACTCAAGCCCGGTGCCGACGACAAGATTCGTGTCGCTTGTCTCGCCGCAGACGGTGTCAAATCCCACAAGTCCCATATGACCACCCTCCTCGACCATATGCCCGACCCCGAGTTCGCCAAGCTCTCCGGCCAGTTGACCAGAAAGACAGAATACCCCCATTCTGCTCACAAATACTTCCTCTCAAGTGGGGGTAACGAGAACGGTCGAAGGGCCCGTCGCGGAGGCTTCGGCAGTCTCATAGCCAATTCCGCTGTTGATGCCACCCCTAACAAGCGAAAACGGGCTCAGGCCAAGGATGACGATGGCGACGTGGTCACCAAGAGTCCAAGGAAAGAGCGGATAGTAGATATGTCACGTTCAAGGGCAAACAACAGGGCCAGAAAGTACGTCTATCGACCATTCGCAACACACCCATCAACTTACAGATTCGCGTCTATCATTTAGGCCTGATCGTGCCACATCTCCGGCCGAGTCGACACTCTCTGTAGCCTCCCATATCCCACAAGCAAGCTCATCCCACCACAACGTAGCAGGCGCGCCGTCTTCACGCCAAAGTGCATCTGGCCGCGCTCCCAGTGCCGCTGTGTCAGCCAGACGTGGAAGGGGCCAAGCATACGCATCCGATGTCAATGGGCATTCCGAGATCAACGGTTATCGTAACGATACTTACAATGCTCCCCCGTCATCTTCTACTTCACATCCCTCACTACCATTGCCCTTCACCAATGGTCATCACAATCGCGAATTGAATGGTACGCGTGCCACAAGCAGTGGTGCGTCGGAATGGGCACACGGACAGTTGGAAGGCCCCGGTGTACCTGTCGCGAGACCCATTGTGCCGTCCGTAGTCAGTGCCGATGTCAGCGACGCTGCGGCTACTGGGCAAGACGGAGATGCGGACGGTGAAGATGGAAAGACATATTGCTTCTGCAATGGCGTCAGTCTAGGAGTGATGGTGGCATGTGACGACCCAACATGCGAGAGGGAATGGGTGAGTAATTGCAAATTCAAATGCATAGATCTCCGAATATTGACCACCCTGTGCAGTTCCATCTTAGCTGTGTCGGGCTTGAATCTGCGCCAGAGTCTGACTGGTTCTGTGATGTCTGTCGTGCAAAACGCAATCCTAAACGGACTGCTCGAGGCGGCAAGAAGCGAGCTGGAGGGGGACGAGCTGCAGGTCGTAATGCATCTGGATGACATCACCTCTTCACCTATGATATAATTTACTTCTACTTTTTGCCCCTTGTGAGTCTGACATTCTGCCAAGCAAAAGAACGCGAAGTTAATAGGTTTTGCTCCAGCATTGTATCGTTATCTTACCTTATTCATCGTTCTGGTTAATACAGGCTACTCGTTATTGTATCAGCGACTCAGTTTTGAAGCAAAATCATCAACCGTTTCTCTGACTGCTCTCACTGTATCTTCGTTCGTTCGCCAGATACCCCACTCGCCTTCTCCGGAAATGCCCATGTCCATACCTTGAGGCCGATGGCGCATCTCGCTAGGAAGCCATCCTCCGGCACTGAGGTGTATCTCTTGCAGTCCGAGAGGCAACAGCTCTTTGAGCAAAGGGCTTACAGTCTGTTGATTGATTCCCGAACCCGGCATGATTGTCAGAGGGATCTTCCTTCCCTCGTTCAGGGCGGGTAGGTGCCGTGATAGGGCTTGAAAGATAGATAGGGCAGATGGTGCCTTCTTACTATGGCCACTGCAGGGTACATTCGTTGATGAAGGGACAGATCGCAGGCGTGTTCGCTCACCTTGTCAGAATGCGGTGGATGCCGTCTATCGAAGCAATCGCGTAGAGGGATGTTGGAAAATGGTGTCCGTTGGGATCGTGAAAGAATGGGTCGCGGGTCATGTCAAACGCTCGATGAAAGCAGACTAACAACCTTTTTAGAGCGTGGGTCTCAAGAAGAGCAGTAAGTCCGTCAATCACCTTGCATCGGCCGTGCCTCGCTGACGAGTCTGCCCCAGAGCCTGTCAGCACGCTGTCTCGCAGAGGGTTAATTAAGAATCACTTGTGCGTCTTCTCGACGTCGATATCACCAGCTGCTGTGAGCACGCCGAGCACGACACCGTCCGCGCCCACTTCTCGGAAGATGCGAATGTCTTCCAGCATCACCTCGAGCTCTCTGGACGTGTACAAGAAGTCACCAGTTCGAGGGCGGATCATGACCTACCCTAGCACAAAGGGCATTTGTGATTGGATAGGACACAATCGCAACGATGCCCGTCGAATGAAATGCACATGCAGAAGGTCAGTGACGTTTTTGTACACACGCTGCAACAGCCGACGGCGGTCGATACTGACCATTACCGGGATGGCGGGGACAGCGTTGCGAACTGCCTTGAAGAGACCAAGCGAGGGCGTTGTGCCCCCTCCCATGCCCAGATTTGCGCATAGCTCGAGCCTATTCGCACCTCCCCTCGCAGCCCTGAAGACGATCAAGACCGGATGATGGAATAGATGGAGTGATGATCAGCGGGGCTAGTGTCAGTCGGGCGGGAGGGTGGCTCGGATTGGAAAAACAAAACGAACGCGAGAGCAGACTCGACCGAGTCGATGCAGACTTCAATGGTGATTTTCGTGGATGCTGACATCGTTTGTGTTACTGCTGCTTGCGCGGGCGTTATCGGCTTTCGAATTCGGAAGCAATACCGCTGTTGCTCTGCATGCGCCAAGTGAGTGCTTTTGATTAGGTAAAGAAGGTGTTGTTGTTTACGACTGTACTTTACTCGTGCTTGGTTGAGTTGTCTTGAAGTTCGTAACTGTTCGTTGTGGCCACTGCAAGGCGGAAGAGATGGTTCAGTCCAGACCCTAACAGGACCCTAACGAGCAGGATCGCGGCGGAGGGATCCGATCAGTTCGAAAAATATTCGGACGCTCCGCCAATTGATGAAACTGAGCTGATACACTTTGGACAGATCTGGTACCCACCCTCGATGTTCCTCTCTTGTCACCACCGCAGTGACACTGCCAGAGTATTCCTTTAGCGTCAATTTCCGTTTGACCTTCTCGCGGCAAGATGAACAAGTACACAACGTCAGCCGCGTGCTGCGAGATGCCGCGGTTCCAATCCCCCTTGATATCCTTCCGTCAGCATCCCCTCTGATCTCAGGTGGCGGCAGTGCTGCATATATATACCCTCTCAAACAATCACCGTCTTCACCTTCTGTCCCCCTGGAAGCGACCTGTCTCTTACGGTTCTGTCTATCCGGCTGTCCATAATGGGTCACGCCGCACCAACCAAAGACTCAACCGGTCTGCCACCCCAGCATAGTGTTTGGTGGTCCAACGGCATTTTCTTCATTGGTGTGCACATAGCTGCCCTCGTCGGCGTGTACTACTACCCCTGGTACGCCGTACACCGAGCAAGTCTCGCGTTGTGCTTCTTTCTCTGGCAGGCGGCGTGTTTCGGGTCAGTGCGCAGTCTATTCCGCCCGGGTCGCCATACATACTGACAAACCGTCTTGACAGTATTACCATTGGATACCACCGTTTGTATTCACATAGAGCGTTCCGCGCCGGTCTCGGGGTACGTTTGGTTCTGGCCACGCTCGGGGCGAGCGCATTCCAAGGCTCAATAAAGGTGAGTTCTTCCGCTTCCTTTGACGCGTTCAACGCCACAGTGCTGACGGTCGGGAATCACAGTGGTGGTACGTCCGGTCCCGTCTGGCTCCCCTTTGATCTCCATGTCCATACGTTTTCCCCTTTCAGGTGTCTAAGACATAGATTGCATCACGTATGTCATGTTATCCAACTGCTTCTGATCTCCCCTGACGTTTGATCGCACCCTATGTAGCGTTTCACAGATGACCCTGTACACGATCCGTGCGTTCCTTCTATCGCTGCGGCCCGGAAGCATGCATTCATGCTAAGAACCTCTTGCACAGATATTGCGCTACGCGTGGGCTGCTATGGTCGCACATGGGATGGATATTCTTCAAACCCAAGTACGAGCGAATGGGCCTCATAGAGCGCGACGACTTGGATAATGATCCTGGTAAGTCATGCTTATCAGCGGTCACACTCCGGACATGACATGACTGGAATGATGCAGTCGTCCGATTGCAACATGAGTATTACAGTGAGTGCTCTTGGTTTTTCACATACCGAGCGGCCATAATGACATTGCCGTAAGTTCCTGCTGCCCTGCTCACCGGTTTCGTACTGCCTTGGGCGTTGGGTTACATTTGGGGTGATCCAATGGGTTCCTTTGTCTGGGCAAGCCTTGTCGCCAGACTGATGAGTACGTCTTCTCCGCTCTGATCCATGTCGATCACTTCCGAATCTGAACGGGTTTTATAGTTTGGCATTGCACGTTCTTGGTGAATTCGTGCGTACACCATATGGTTCATCTCAAACCTTATTTGTGCTGATAGATCATCGTCTATATCAAGGCTCGCCCATTGGGATGGTATCCAACCTTATTCCGATGAGAACACATCAAGAACCAATCTTGTAACGGCCCTGTCTTTGCCTGTTTCAGCTTTCCATCCTGACCTGCTCTCTATCACAGATTCTTGCGCTGCTAACCTGCGGCGAAGGAAATCATAACTTCGTGAGTAAACCACTCTTCGTGTCACTACTTTCAAAATACTGACTTCGTATATTTATTCTCACAGCATGTATGCGATCAGCTTTCTGATTGATGTCTACACACCACCGCTCACCTGGGACTTCGCGACAGCATGCATTCCCTCATGACTTTCGCTCAGGACCTGATGCATTTGACTGGGATCCGTCAAAGTGGATCATTATCATGCTGCACAAGTTCGGCTTGGCGACAGGGCTGCGGAAAGCGAGGGAAGCCGATATTGCAGATGCGATAGTGCACATGCACAACAAGACCCAACACTTGCCTCCGCCGAAATACGACGTGTACAGCAGCGATGACCAGGACGCCGCACGGGCTGTGTACGAGAAGTGGACTGAGGAGCAACTGTACGAGTACGTGGAGTCGAAAAAGGGTAGATGCGTGGTTGTGCTGAAGGGATACGTGGTGGATGTGACCAACTATCTCGGTGAACACGTGGGTAATATCTTATTTTCCTGTTTGAAGAAACCACTCAAGACCTTGACCTTTCAGCCCGGTGGCGCCGCCCTTTTGCGGAAGTACTCCGTGCGCCCCCCATCCAAGATGAAGGAAGGGGCTGCAGATTGGAAGGAAGCTAGCTGGGCATTCGAGGGAGGCTTGAACAAACATTCTCGTGCAGCCAAAAGGCAAATGCGCGAATACATAGTTGCGAGATTGCAGAATTGAGCATTATTGTATGTGGCAGATATTCTAGATGTGTACATATTGTATATTCTTGACAAATAAGGATGTTCATCCGGGTTTGTTCTTGCTGTCGTCTCAAGTCTCACAAAGTGAGATTCACGTCCTTCCATGGGAGTCCGACTGCATACGCGTCAGTCACGTGACTAACTTCCTAGTGAGGTAATCACCCCGTTGAAGGCATGTCGTTCGGTGGCCCGGGGAAAGGGGATGTCGAGAATCACTGACATTATTCGGTATCGAGTACCTGCCTGACATTCTGATACTGTTGTCCCACTCTGTGCCCATTGGAACGTGATGTCGAAACGAGAGGCAAGCATGTTTGCGGCCCAGGGAGTCGATATCGACGCACCGCGCGCCAAGCGACACAAACCAGCAGCCGGAATAGCCAGCAGTCCTCCGAGGAAAGGCAAGGAACGGCAAGCCACCGCTGACGAATCTGTGCAGCAAGATAACCAGGATGCAAATGGACAAGCTGAGCGCGTAGGGGAGGATAGGGAAGCAGTGAAGGAGAAAGGATTGAAGCTGTGGCAGACGGTGAAGGACGCGGTGAATAAGGAGTGCGTGACGGACTTGATCTCTCACTTTGCAGCTCTTTGGTGACGCTCTGACTTTTCCACCGTTTACCCGACAAACTCTTCCCGTCTTTCACCTCCGGAAAACCACCCACAATCACGCTTTTCATATTAATATGGCAGGAACCGTGTACTTTCCATCGACTTCATGCGACTGCCTTCGAAACGGCAGTATCCGGATTATTACCAGCAGATAAAGAATCCAATCTCTTTGGACGAGATCAAGCAACAACTCGACAAGGGTGCATATACCTCTTTTGAAGACGTCAGGCAGGACCTCGAACGGTGTTTCAAGAATGCCAAACGATATAACATGAAAGATAGTCAAATCTGGAGGGACGCAAAGCAACTCCATGTGCGTCCTACTTTCTTCTTGTGACGAATCCACCTAGTCCTGATGTGTATGATGCAGAAAGTGGTCTCTCAGGAAGCTGCTCGACTCAGCGGAAAGGAGGAGCCACAAGGTGACCCTGACGAAGGAGACGAAAATGCTGCCCACGCTGGACATTTGTCGGACGTTGAGGGTGAGGAAGGCAAGAAGAAGAAGGCCCCAAACATGAATCGCCTCCTCAAAACCCGGCTGGAGAAGTTGGTCAATCTGAAAGATGAGAGGTATGTACGGGCATCTCATTGTGGCACCATCGTTATTGACACTGTAACACCAGTGGGCGAGTTCGTTCTGCCGAGTTCATGGAACTACCCAACAGGAAGAAGTGGGCAATATACTACAAGACTATCAAGAAGCCTCAGTGCCTGGAGAATGTCTTTGTACGATACACAATGCTCGCTTTCCCCATAGAGATTGACCTATTTCAAACAGAAAAAGCTCAAGCGGAAAGAGTATCATACTGCTGTGGACTTCGCAAACGACGTCGAGCTTGTGTTCTCTAACGCGCTGGAATTCAACCAGGAGCATAGCCAGCTTTGGGAGGATGCGGTTGCCTTAAGGGTGAGTAGCTCTCAGATTCCCCCAGCTTCGTCGACCCCAACTCGCATCTTGTAGGACTACTTCCGTCAGCTCATGGCTGATCTTCCGCCGCCGTACACTATACCGGCCTATGCATCTCAAGATCATTCGACGAAAATCAAACTCAAGATGCATCCTGCTTCCGCTGCACCTTCCGCCACCCCCGCCACGAACTCAGCAAACAGCGGTTCTTTGCTCCTCCGTGTTCCCGGGCAGAACGCTAGCCCTTCAACACCCAGACAACCAGTGCACATCCTCCCCGCTCGTTCTCCACAGCAAACAAAGGCGGTTTTATCACCTAGGCCTGCCGTTGCAACACCCACCTTACCCAACACGGCGCATATACCCGCATATACCCAACCAAAGACCGGTCCTAGTAACGCTACTCCCGCCGTGGGTGGTTTGCAGCCAGCAAAGTTCATACAATCTACCTATCCACCCACTCAGAACACTCATTACCCCAATGCGGTCTACCAACAACCGAAAGCAGCAACTCCTGCTGCGACTTCCTTACCGAATGCGAATACCATAAACACTCGACCTGCCGTGCCTATCCAGACACCTGCACAGCCTACTGTTTATCCTACGAGGCACCCACAAAGTCAAGTTCCTGCCACGTCTAGCCATTCTCCTGCGGCCCCTTCCCTTGCAGTGACCCCCGCTGCCGCCGTACCTCCACTTGTCACCACGTTTTCCACAACTATCCGAACGCCCACACCTACCACACCAACTGATCACAAACCGCTGCGTTCTGTCATCATGGTCATTGTGCCGTCCGAACGCCATATCAAGCTTGATCAGAGCGACGGCGTTCGGATCTGGGCATTCAGGTTGGCACACGGAGAAACAAGTCTGCGTATTGTTGACGTGAAATTCGTCGGCGAGGAAGAAGCATCGATGGAAGAACCTGGGGAAGAAGAGGAAAATGCTATAGATGCGGCCGCGAAGGAGACTATCCCACCGGCGGCGGAGGAGGAAGAGGAAGAAGAGGAGGAAGAACCTGTTGAGAAACCTGTGAAACGTGGCAGAGGAAGGCCGAGGAAGAATAAACTGGCGGCAAAGGACCCTGAGGCTTCTGCCAAAGTCAAGGGGAAGGCCCCCGTCGCCACGCATGCAGATGGAAAGGCCGGCACACCTGCAGGTGAGATCCAGATTGAGGTGAAGTACAATGGGGTTGTCGTGAAGGGAACAGGGCGGAGGAGTGGTTGGAGCGTCGATGTCGCCGTAGGACAAAGTCTGCTGGAGATCGGCGAGAAGGGTGGTATGAAATGGAGGGTGTATGTGGAACGCCCTATAGCATGAAGGACATCCGACCTCATTTCTTGTCGTATACCTTGCTGTCGTTTATGCTATTTTCTTGCTTTCTTGCTCATGGGTTCATGCTGTCTTGTACAATGGTGTATCAATAGGGAATATAATAATACCAGTTATCCATATAGTGTCCGATAAATCTGATAGATAGATGTGCGATGCACTTATATACTATATTTTCCGAGAGCATCCTATGAAGTAGAGAGTATATTGTTACTGGGGACATGGAGAGGTCTGGCAGCCAATGGTACATCATCGTCATCGTCAGTGTCACTTGCGCTGGGTGATTCTGGGACGTATACGTGGTATCGTCCTGGCTCTGACACTTGGCTCTCCACGTATTGCTGCAGCATCTGCTCCCTATCGATAGCGTGCACCTCGTAGCCTTCCGATCCCCTGCGAACTAATCTCCGTGCAGTGAGAGGCACTGGCTGCGACGTCCGCTCTTCGGTATATTCATCCTCGCTAGAACTGGAATCGACGGGGTAATTGTCGCCGTCCGACTCCTCGGGGGGTTTGTAATCGGGGTGATAGGGAGGAACGTTGGACGCGCCTTGACGCTGTGATGCGTTGCCTTTACGCTTTCGCGCGATGGTGGATGAAGCTTTCGCTCCTGAGCTCGATGGTCGCAGATCCGGATTGAGTGAACCATTCTCATAGGTCCATGGACTCTCAGGCAACTTGAATTCGTGATCGAGTGGCTCGTCCGGATACACGTAAGTAGATGGGTCGCGAGGGGGCCACGACGCTTCCTCGTCACTTGCTGCATATGAAACAGATTAGTTGTAAACGTTATAGTAGCGTAGAACATAACCGAAACAAAAGATAGCTGCTAATAAGCAAACAGGGGTCAAAGGGACGTGAGTGCTTACTTGATACGAGTTGTGACGTGAATCGCACACCTGAGGGATCGGATACCGACTCATGGCTCGGCAAAATCGCCATGATAACCATACACCTCATCGCGCGCCGCATCGTGCTTGTGATTGAACAACTCTATCCACTCACCGTGGCCGTCGGCTAGAGGGTACTTGAGACCATCTCCTGGAGGTACGGTTGGCCAGCACCAAAGCAGAGGATTATCGCCCATGACAGAGGCGATATTCCGACGGAGGCCTAGGTTCTATCGCTCGCAGTCAGACAAAGCGGTACGATCTATGGTCACTATGCGCTCACGTATGGGAATTTGATCTATTTCAGCGGTCAGCGTTGGAGTTATGTGTAAGCAACATCTAATACAGACCTCACGGATTTTCCCCCTCCTTAACAGTGTGGCGGCCTTGTCCTTCTCCCAGCCTTCGATGGTTGTGGTATTGCCTGATAGGGAATAGAAGTGATAGATGCTGAACGCGCCTACAGCGAGAATGACCGGGATACAAGTGACATAGTTGAGAATAATGAATATGAGCTCTTGCGCCGAGGGTTCGTCCCAAAACCTGCCACTCGTGTAATACAATACGCGTCGGGTGACCATTGCGAGGTGATATGTGCATGCCAAATCCACATAGAAAAGGAAGCGGACGAAGTGGCCATAGTTGAAATGCCCGACGCAATTGTTCACCCAGGGACAGTGATGATCTGTTGGGCAAGACTGTTAAGGTGGGATAGATGTGTTAGAATATAATAGAACCAACCCATCCTCAGGACGCAGCGATTACATTGCCTGCAGTGGTGAGCACGTGGAGGTTTGTACACTCTACAGGTCCTGCAGAATCTTGGCCCCTTGGTGAGCTTCTTTACTTCAATTGCTGTATCGTCCCCTGCAATCGGTTCCTATGTGTACATATGACGTGAATACTTGAGCTTGATATTGTATTCGGTGCAAGACACACCCAGCCTTTCGGGACTTGACCCGGGTCAGTCACCACACAGAGAAAGTAATTCCATAGAAGCATCCCAACTAATAGACTGGGCTCATGGTCAGTGACATGTGCATGAGCATGAAACGAGCGCAATGAACGAAAGTTGCTTACTTGAATGGAAGGAGTAACGTGATGAGCTCTACAGAGAGCGCATGGCCATACCAGGGCCAGATGATAAATATCTGGGATGAATATGCAATGAAGCATATCAAGCAGAGCGTGAAGCCCACAAAGAGGCGTCCCGTAAGACGTCCCATCCGCGAGGGACCTGGATAGTATAAGACAAGAAGTGCGTAGACCAAGCGTAGACTCATCAGTGTACTGCAGCCGCCTGACACGACGCTCTTCGGCGTCTAAATACGGTAATAACGTGCAACTTGAACGTCTCTTCAACGTCTCTTTCTGCAAGACTGCAACGATCATGTTACTCTCGCCAGCGACAACGTTGGGTTGTCGTAGGCAGCTCGCGTCGCTCCATGCAAGCCTGCTTCGCTGCGGCATTAAGCTGAACTCTACCAGCTCTGCTGCCGGTGCAGCCAACACGAAGCCCGGTGATGCAGCATCCCCGAGGAAATCTGCCCCAATAGCTTCCTCTTTCGGTGACATTCAAATTGGTGCGTGCGCCGTCCAGTGACAACCCAAGTAGGAGCTCAGACATATTCGTATGTCAGTGTCCGGAAGACCCCAACGTAGCAAAGGGTCTGGGAAACAAAGTGCCCTGGTCTCTCGTCTTCAACGACGTAGGGCCAACGTACTCGTCGATTTCGAAGATGTGGTCTCCGCGGTTAGTGGAGGTATCAAGCCTCCCATTGCGGTCCCTAGTAGGAAGGTCGAAGCCGGTGTGGATAGTGGTGCAGACAAAGCTTCGCGCAATCGTCGTAGAGGGCCTAACAAATCCGAGAAAAGAAGGAGCGTTGCGACGCAAGCCCCACGTTCGAAGCGGTTAGAACCCAAGTTCGCCGCAGAATCAGGGTCGAGACAGGGTGAGGGAAGGCAGCGAAAGAGGTCGAGAGACGACTCTCTGTTCGCAGACGTCGAAGAAGAAGCAGGGGCTGTTGAAGCAGAAGATTATTCAATCGATACTGCTACCACAGACCTCAACAAACTGTTCTCGCCAACAGGTGTCGCCCCCTTCCGTCCGCGAGCTGTTCGTCCTGCCGAAGGAGGCGCAAAGAAACCTCTTCCGCCCACTATCATCGCCCAAATTCAACGTATTTTCGAACGCGCGGGGGATTACTCTCGATATCGTTTGCACCCTGTGACCCACATCAAGGGTGACTCGGTGCGAACTCTCGGTCCTGTTGGATTGGCTCGGTCGGAGGTCAGTCGAAAGCCTGAGGCAGGCTTGAGACAGAGGGAGCACGCATTGGAGGTTGTTTCCAGGCTGACAAGGAACGTCGATATTAATGCTCAGCCTACTGCTCGTGCATAAGCAGGATACTGTATGCCCAACGGATAAAGCCGTATAATACGTATACATATGGGGAAGTGATAAGTTAACGACGGGAGGAGTAGCAGAGAAACCAGAAAAGGTATTCAGATGCTCCTGCCGGAAGTCGAAAAGGTCAATCCAACGTTGCAATGGGCGGTATGTCCAAAGCATATTCCTCTTGCTTCATGTCAACGTCCGCATCGTCTGAAGCTTCTACAGACCCGCCCGGTCCCCAACGTCCATTCACACCATTGCCATGTACACTGATGCTGCCTTCTTCGTCCGCGGAATTCAGCAGCCAATCAGGAAGCTCGAAATCCCTGACCTCCTCAATCTCCTGCGGAACGCGTACTCCGAAGGCTGTCAGATGCCTTTGAGTTTTCCGCACGGACGGTGCAGTCGAATTGCGGAGTGCAGATACAAGCAAAGCGCACGTCGTTCTCTCGGTCTTTCCAGCGGCCCCTGCGTAGGAGACGTGGTTAGACGACTTGGCGATAGCGGTGGAGGGAGATCGTCCTTGGCTTGCAGAACTGTCTGCGCGGGAACGCTTTCGCGGTGGAGGGGCCGAAACCGACTGGGTTTGAAGGTACCGTTGGTCTTTTGGCAGGAACTTGCCATCTTTTGAACGAATGACTAGATTCGGCTTCTTCGTTGTCGAGCTACTCGTTGTTGTCGCGGGAGAGATCGCAGAGGCGGCAAGGGCTGAAAACCATTGCGGTAGCGTTTTTCCCCCTCCTCTTTGAGGCTTCCCGCCGGTTGTCTTCTGAAGAGGTGTTGCTTTGGACGGCGGATGGGGATCAACGGCAGGAGGTGGGCGAGGAGGGAATTTGATGCGAAGTTTGAGCTGCTTCGACCGCATACGGTCTCGTTCTTCGAAGTCGACCTCGGACTCTCCGTCACTATCGTGCTTGTGTTCCACGATGTCGGGCGACGGGGCCGGCGGTTTCACTGCCTCACTCTCGATTTCCTGTTCTTCACCCTCTTGCTCCTCCTCTTCTGAGACTTCCTCGGGTTCTGGAGTTGGTCTGTGTCCGGTAGCGGTATTGGGAGGCGGCTTCCGTTTCTCCTGCTTGGCGGTCTTGTCCTTCTTCTCCGACCACTTACGGTCTGGTGGTAGAAGGACACGGTACCGCTCTTCTAGCGAGAGTGCGATATCCAACATTTCCTTTCGTCGTCGCTCACCCTCATTGTATGCGGCGGCACCATTAACATGGGCACCAGGCAAGTCTGCGATACCGTTGTCGGTATCGTGAACATCTAGGACGACGGGACCTGCCGTGTCGGAGAATGCAGAAGCGGGAACTGCTAGGAACGCAGAGGTGTCCATTGCTCGTAGCTGCTCTATGCGCTCCTTCAATTTGTACTGCTCATGCTTGAGTTTCTCCTTTTCGCGGAGGCGCTGTCGTTTTTCAAATGTTTCATATTTCTTGTGCCGTTTTTCATAGGCAGCGTCCGAAGTATCTGCCGCCTCCTGAACCACGTTGGTTGAATCCTACATTATGAAAGCACAAAGTGTGGCTCACCTCCTCAGAACCTCTCGGTCTGAAACGTCCACCGACAATAGCCTCCTCAGGTAACTGTGAGAACTCGGGTGTCTGGATGATTTGCTGTTCCCTATATGCTTTCTGAACTTCTGGTCGGTCGAAATACCGCCCGTAAGCGTGCTGGTTGAGTTCAATCTCAAAACTCGTATTATCACTTGATGGTGGGACGAGCTTCGAGTCGGTCGTTAGGAGGAACTTGGTGGAAGCAGGAATAAGGGGTTCGTTCTCTACTGAGGGAGTCGCATATTGAGCAACGGTGCATTATACAAGACGAAATTGTACACGACATACATCTTCTCCGTCTCGTCTCCAGGATCATCAAGTCTACATCACAGCTGCCTACTCCTGGCCCACCTCTCCGGGAACGCGAAGGCAGAACACGCTTCTGACGGGTTTGCACACCAGACTTGCCAGGTGTCTGGGGCGCATGTCCTGACGAGGGGGGTTCCGGCGTATTGGCTACTGAACCCCCTGTGATAGCTGGACGCTTTCCCGCTGCCTTCGCGGACGGGGACGGATCATTTGGGAAGGGTGGGTCATGCATTGGCACGTAAAGGAACACGGAACAAGCTCGAGACGATGTGTAGAGCACTACTGTGGGGTTCAAAGGTAGGGAAGCATGGGATGTTCGAGCGCCGTAGTATAGCCAAACGAGCTCGCCGTCTGTGACGATGGACTCAAACTGTTACGACACCACAACTCAAACAATGGCCGAAGCCATTGCCATTTCTGGCGTTGCCCGACTGCACGACCACGAGGCTCTCATCCAACGAAGCATGTCTCGGACTAACCTTCTTTGGTCAATGCGCGCTTATACCACTGGGACCATCCTGCACAAACACACTTAAGAGCATTGCCAAGTCGGTATATATTGACAAGTACGTATGCCTAGTGCTGACCGTTCGGCGCGTGGTCTGTCTGAGACCAGTCTCCATTGTTTGTGGAACCCCCATAGTCTGCCCCATACGACCCGTATGGATACTGACCTCCCATCTGCTGCGGATATTGAGCCATCATCCCAAAATTCATACCAAAGGCAGATGCAAATCGAGGATTGATGTGCGGTTGTACGAACTGTGTCTGGTATCCATGGCCAAAGTCATAAGACGGTTGCTGAGGTGGATATGGAATGTGTTGTTCCCAGTCACCTGATGGGCCCGCAGCATATGAAGCACCATAGGAGTATTGACCCGTGGCTCGTGCAATCGCAAGAGAGGTGGGAGATAGAGATCGCGGTGACTGTGGGTCGTATTCCGCGGAAGGAGGACGACCCCGGGAGTCGGAACTATGGAAGCTGCCTCTTCCACGACCACGGCCTCTGCCACGATCAGTACCTCTGCCTCTGCCTCGTCCTCGTCCTCGACCTTCTCGTCTCGGAAGTGCAGGCGTTTGTTGTTCCTTCTCCCTCCTCTGATACGAGTCTTGTGTTTGACTCATGCTAACGGGCATAGAGCTAGATGCAGTAGGAACATCGTCCGTCGTTCTGTACATGTCCGAGTATGGATCATCATATGGCATGGGAGGAGGACGAGAAGGACCGGCGCCGAAGTCCATGTCATTGTAACCACCGTATGGGTCAGAGTTATATAGACCTTCCGCAATATCCTGGTCCCGTAATTGCGAAGGCACAGGAGTAGCATTGCGAGAAGAAGCAGCAGAACGGTCACCCCGAGCCTCTTTGCGCCTGTGAAGATACAGACGAACCATGAGTGGCCATCAGGGAAGTGATGAGGGATGAGGTACACAAACCTTTGTTGGAGTGCACGTTTGTGAGCCTGTTCCTCCTCGTCATCAGAGAACTCTAGTTCATCTTCCCCCGGCTCTTCATCGTATGCATTACTTGCGTCACTACCTTTCAAATGCTTTATTTGGCTGACGAAGACAAACTTGCTCCGGGTAGGGACATGAAAAACTTCTCTGTCGACCTTGACCTTTTCCGGATCCAAAGGGTACTTCTGATTGAATTTGACTTGGTATAGTGGTTGGTGGGTAGGACCAAAGGTTTCATATACCTAAGTGATTGTATCAGTATCGTCTCCAAAAGGATGACACTGGTTACTCACGTAGCCTAGCACCTTTCTGTCTCCGAAGACGAGTAGTGTATCGGAGTCAAGGGCTTTTTCAGATGCTCTGTTCGCAGTAGGCGACGCAATGCCTTTCACAATGACGACCTGGCCCACAATGCTCAGAATGTCGCCGACTTTCTCGAGGACCTCCGAAGGCCCCACTTCTTCGACCTCGGGAATCACGATGTCGGCTTCCGGTATTTCGTTTTTTGTTCGTAGGGGATTGTCGGATGTTACTGCTGGACCAGATAATTCTTCATCGAGATCATCATTGTCCAGAGTGACTGGAGTTTTTGAAGGGATTGCTTCATCTTCTGACTCCGAATCTGACGAGTCAGAATCTGAGCTTGTCGAGGAAGATGGTCTTCGAACGATGATCGTTTCAGTTGGTCTGTACTGGGGATTGCAAGTGTCAATTGGCACGTACAGAGTAACGTCGTCTTCCCCATCTGCGCTGTCCAGTATGTTTGCTTCCACTTCACGCTCGCTATCGGTATCGCTGTCGCTGGAGTCAATGTCATTGTCGGAAAGTTGTACGAGTTGCGGTTGCTTTTGTGGAGGGGCAATGGGCGTGTCACCGATTATTTCCTGAATGAGTTGGAGATCCTGCGGTACGATTGAGGGCACTCGGAAGCCAGCGACGGTATCCATTTTGGTACGCGTGTCCTTTTTCTGTGAAGGCTACGGTACTGAGGGGACAGAAATACTGGGATGCCTAGTAAGAAGAGGTAAATATATAAGAAGTTGCAATAAGTGCCGAAGAAGTTGTAAATACTTATTCAGATCTCGATCTCGATCGTGCGTCTAGCTCCTGCTACTAGTCACCGTTGACCAGGACCTGCCAGCGTACGCCGTACAACGCTCTTACCGCAGACGCCATGTTCAGACTCCCCTCGCGACACCAAGCGGCTCTCAGGCAAGGGGCTCTCCGACTCTACTCTACAGAGCCTCCAAAGGTTCCGATCAAACTCGTCGCAGAGCTTCGAAAGCTCACAGAAGTTTCGCTCTCGAAGGCGCGTGAAGCGCTTACTGCCACCAATAACGATGTTCAAGCTGCATTGGAATGGCTCGAGAAGGATGCTGCGATTTCCGGAGCCAAGAAGGCTGCTAAGCTAGAAGGGAGAGAGGCCAAGCAGGGACTTGTTGGGGTATCGGTGTTGTCGAGGGGAACACTGGGGGGCGAGGGACCGGCGAGAGGAGGCGTTCGCGGTGCCATGGTGGAATTGAACTGCGAGACGGACTTCGTTGCACGGAACGAGTTGTTTGGCAAACTGCTTGCGGACGTTACGCATACCGCTGCTTTCCTGACGGAGTACAAGAAGCAGCAGTCTGTCCCCATTGACATCCTCGACCCGCTCTCGATCGAGGAATTGCAGGAGATGCCTCTACTCTCTCACCAAGGGACTGACCCTCTCCGGGCATCCACTCACAATGTCTCCGAAGCCATCAAGGAACTCGTTGGCAAAGTCGGTGAGAAGATATCCCTGCGAAGGGCGGTCACTGCCGTGCTGCCAGCGGAGAGGATACCGGAACGCTCTGCCTATCACTTGGCCTCTTGTGCTCACGGTGGTGTTCAGTCATCTCAAGGGCGTGTGGCAGCTTTGCTTTTGGTTGTGCTTCGCGGCTCAACAGGCAAGGTCCTCTCCGAGCTGCTATCCAATGATGCCTTCTCCAGGGACTTGTTCCAGCTGGAAGACGCTCTGGCACGTCAAGTGGTCGGTTTCCCTACCCTTTCCTTCTCCCCACCCAAGCGCGACAACTCCAGTGAGGAGGACATGGAAACTGCACTCCTCACTCAATCCTTCATGATGCACCCTCCCGCTCAAAGCCGTCCCGTGATTGTCTACCTTCAAGAGTGGGCTAAAATCCATGGCCTTACCGGCAATGAAGGAGAATCTGCTCTCATTCCTTGGGAATTTGCCAAATGGACAGTCGGAGAAAATGTTGAAGATTCGCCGATTCGCTCGAACGCCAAAGAGGCTGGTAAGTCCCTCTGAGGCGAAGCTCAAAAGTAAGCATGGCTGTCCCTGTCAGTCATACAACTAGCCTCTGACTGTCAGGTTTCCTATAGTTTGCCAATCGCACGGCATTACGAAATTCCGATGTATAATCGCTTATAATCAACCACCTCTCTTCATCAAACCGTTGGATGCCTCTGGCAATTAAACCAAAGCTACATAACCGTTACTGCCTGCTGTTAACATGCTATGCATCACGCAGCATCAGATAGGAGGACCCCGCGACGTATCGTCGTATCCGGGACCTACCAACGGTTGTGTGCAGAAATGCATCTAGCGAATATATGAGTCGCTCGCTTGATCATACTCCGGACTTCAATTGACGCGGGGTGTAAGCCATACTGGAGGGTTCCTACTGCGTATGCGGGGACTGGCGTTGGTGAACAAGGTAATCCTTTGTTCTTGTCCAACCATGTAATGTTGCGCACTTCCCGCAGAAGGCGCGTCGAAATTGTGCGCTCCAATTCCATGGTTCTCCGCAAGGTGAGCGGGCATACTTGAGCGGGCATACTATCAATTCAACACGTTGCCGCGATGCTTTCCGAGCTAATATCACGAGCAACGGACCAAGATGACACGCTTCTAGATCTAGTGTAAGATGACACGCTTCTAGATCTAGTGTAGCAAGGTGATCACAAGACCACGGAAGTGCTGGCGTTCCTTGTAGTTCCCACACTTCTGTCGACATTTGGCAATCCCGGAATCTTTCCGTCGCGCGTGACCACCGTACTGCAGGTACAGTACTTAAGCCTGTTCTGACGGGGACTGGCAATATCATGGGCTTTCCCAAGACACGTAGCGCATCCTCCATGGTCTATATCGTGTAAATGTGGCGCATCTTCAGTATCTTCGCCGGTCACTCTCAGGATGATACCCCAACCACGGTGCCCAAAGCGACGCTCTCCGTAGGTCACTACGGCCACCCCGTGCTCACTGGAACCCGGCATTGGTCCTTCCTCCTTCACACACCTGATGGCAGCACCATAGCGTATCAGGTCGCAGGCACTGTCGACTCATACCATTTGAGAGAGCCTGTGAAGGTGGACCCGGCGAGAGCCAGAACGTTCATGGGTAGGGTGAATGTGGGCACCGTCGACGGCAATCGACAGTCAGCATTCGACCAGATTCTGAAATCCGTGCCTGTGAAAAGGGGCGACTCGCAGTGGAACTGTCAGAGTTGGATCGTGGAGTCGCTGAAAGTCTTGGGTGATCATGGATTCAACGTCGAAGTTCTGAACCAGCAAGAACTTCTCGACCGACTCTCACACACAAACCGTTCATCTTCGTTGTAAGTCGTTCTCCATAGACTAGCTTGGTGGATAGCTGACGCAGATGCACTGACGAATATACAGACATTGATGATCATGGTGGTCAGACTCGAACAGAGGAGGATGGGTGGATATCGATTGACCCAAGGCTCGTCGTTGGGGCACCAACTCAATCACATCTATGCGGTGATTCGTTGGGGAGTCAACTGCTGTTTTGCGTCACAACATCATGTACCGAGAATATCAACTCGGGAGGGAGAGGAGGGGAAGGAGGTACACCGCATTGTACAACAGTCAATCTGTATCCCTGATTCATATTTTATTCGAAGTAATTGTACACGACGTGGCATGTGTTTGCTGCCTCCATCCAATGACTCTGAATCTTACGCCGACTACAACTACCCGGTACATACATTCTTGTGAGCTCATCCTCCGGTATATTTCGTCCCGATGTGCTTTAGGCTATGACCCAGTGCTGGAACCATCTACCAAGACCCTGTAGCTCAGTGGTTAGAGCATACGATTGCAACGATGTGCTGTTATCGTGGGGTCGCGAGTTCAAACCTCGCTGGGGTCTATTTTTATGCCAGTTTGACTTCCATTGGTGAGTGGAGGCGAGTACTGTATGAGGCCTGTCTCCAACGTTTATTTTGCTCTGCAGCGACAAGGAACAAGGGCTGATAACATGATGGTCACTTACGACTGGCCCGAGCGGAGGAGATTCGGACTGGAGATATCATATTGAGATTCACCCACGTCAGTTGGAGCGGAAGATCATGCGAGTTGGTCGGTTGTTCGAGGTCCTAATCATACATAGTGTGATCGAGTATACGAATACCGTTCCAGTTGGCCTTGGAGACTATATTGTGTTCGCACAGTTGGGAACGTACGGGGTGGAACGGTTCTGTTGAGCAGGGATTGATCGTGGACGTCTTGAATCATTGAGTAGAGAGATTAAAAGGCCACACACCCTCGAATGGGTACTTCTACCTGTGGCTCAACATACGGCTGACCCACCTCTCACACTCTGCCCCAACTTGGCCTCTGGGTATATCGCCGGGTGACCGTAATCATCAAACTGCTAGTCAGGCAAATGCAATCGGCGAGAGTACCGAGGGAATCCGCAAGCGCAATCTCTACAATGAAAGGCTGATCAGGCGAACGTACTCGCATTGCTGCGTTTGATTACGACGAGAACCCAACCATCCTGACCTGTTGACCAATATAATACACAATGGCATGAATCACGAAATAACAGTGAGCGAAGCATTCAACTGAGATACCAGAACAGAAGATACGCCCCGAGCAAGTATAAGAACACCCTTGCCTGTGGGCTCAAGTTGGTGAAACCGTCTACCGCGGCTCCAAAATCTGCTGGTACTTGTCGACCAGCGGGCGTAGATGACGACGGTGAGGAGCTACCGAGCGTTCGGCCTGTACCTTGGAAAGCGGTGCCCCCGGAGGACTGTGTAGCCCATTTGCTCACAGCTGCTTGGAGCGCACTGTATGCAGGTCATTCATGACTAGTGCATCTGGTAGGAATCAAGTTGGAAACTCACTTTCGGTCTGCGCCTCGAACCTGATCGACCTTCGTACTACCCTTCAAGAAGATGAACGTCGGCCTGACAGGATTGTCTATGAATCACACAACACCGGGTTCGATCATTCATGCGTATACGTACATTGCTGAGACGCCATAAAGACCAGCAACATCTTTCGCGGCATCGACATCACATTTCAAGAAATTGACGTTCTTGTATTGCTTCGAGAGAGCCTCGAATACCGGGGCAATCATGTGGCAAGGTCCACACCTACCCTAGTGTAAACAGCTCGAACGTACTTCTGAGAGATGTATAATGACCAACCATGTTGCATGGAAGTCAATGACCTTTCGTCAAGCCAAATATGGTCAACTCCCGGATACCACTCAAGCGAGCTCAGGCCAGAGTGCTCACCGAGACTTTGTCCTTCGACTTTGAGAGAATGCTGTTGAGTTGCGAGACAGATGTGATATGTGTGATCGACATCTCTCCAGACCAAAGTGATTAGACAGTATAGAGATAAGCTTATGTAGCTTGGGGATGGTGGATGCGACCGCGAAGCTCAC
>JSYW01000941.1:0-13471 GCA_000787475.1 Lentinus polychrous | reverse complement strand
CCGCCATAGCGCGACAACAATCATGTGCGGTGCTTTCATGTACTTACTCAGTGTAGGGTCCAAGAACTCAAATAGTTTTGTATTGCAATTTGCAGATGCAACATGGGTACAACATCCACTGAGCTTTACAGCCCTGAAAACTCCATGTCGAACTCGCTCTGGCTGATATGCCCTTTCTTTACCTTCTTCGCCATCCGTTCTTCCCTCGCTAACTCTTCCCAATCATCCTCATCCCCGCTCGCGTCTTTTGCAGCCGCGTCTTTCGACTTAGGCTCAACCTGTTCCGATTCCTTCTGAGCCTTGAGCCACTTCCTCTTTCTATCCTTCTTTTCTTTGCGTTTCTCCCTCTCTTCCTTCTTCGCAAGTTGATTACTCCAAGCCGTATTCGCTGCTTTCTTTTCGGCACGCGCCGCTTTCTTCTTGGCTAGCTCTTGTCGCTTCGCATCTTCGTTGGCCAGGTCTGCAAGTCGTTTCTCCTCTTTGGCCTTCTCCACATACGCGTAGGTATCCCACTATAACTACCGATTAGTATCGGAACAAGGGGGAGAAGGGGTTAACACGCACATTCACGTCTGCATCTGTCCAATCACTTGTGTCAAGATCTTTGAGTTCAGGCATACGAGGTAGACGAAGCAGGCCGAAGCACTTCGCAACTCCAATCAAATCCAGGTCCTTCAACCTGAAGATGTAGGAAGCCTCATGTTTGGAGTATGCCCGTACAAATGATACAAATGCCTTGACAGCCTTTGCGATATCTCCATCAGTCGGAGGTTGAACAACGAAGAATGGACGCACATACTTTGTCATGCAATGCGCGGTCTGTAAGGAGTTTCTTCCGTATCTTGTCAAGGATTTGACGAACTGCGGGATCCTCAGTATCATCAACGTCGGAGCTGGATGACGGATCATCTGCGCTGAACGGCGGATGCTCCTTTAGAGGTATCTTTCGAACGGACATGAGATCTGTGATACCGATGAGCATCAGATTCTGAGAGCGTACTGCATGGACATTGACGTCGACGTACCAACATAGTCACGTTCTCGACCAACAAGAAGGACCCAGGCTCGACCACTGCGTCCTGCGCGAGCAGTCCTCCCGCATCTATGCGAAAACGCTTTCGGGTCGGATGGAGGATCAAACTGGATGACAACGTCTACGTCTGGCAGATCGAGCCCTCGAGCCGCTACATCAGTCGCCAGTAGTATTGATGGTGACGATGGGGTGCAGACAGAATTAGCAAACGATTCAAGGGTTTTTGTTCGCGTTGATGGCGGCAGGTGACCGTGCAGAGAAAACAGGCTCGTTTTGGTTGGTAAGAGCAGGGGGAGGGTACGGTAAAAGTAGTCTACGCATGCACATGTTGCAAAGTAGACAATGAACCTGGATGATTGTTGCGACGAGGTTTCATGGCGAATGATGCGGGAGAGTTGAATGAGTTTCTCCGAAGCCCGACATGAGAGAAAGTAATTCTGAAGACTGCGAACAATCAGTTATTGCTGACACTGGGTTTCGACAGTACTGACTTTGCGGGGATGCGCCGCTCTTCGATGACATCTCCGAGAGCCCTTTCTTTCCCTTTTCTGCTCTTCTTCGCTTGTACTTTGACGACAACGCGCGCAGGATTCCGAAGGCCAACTCGCACCAATTCAGAGATGGCGTCCGCATCTGTCATTGTCGCACTAAACAATCCTGTCCGTCTCTGCTTAGGAAGATGTTGTAGGATACGGGTCAGGGTCTGCTGGAACCCCAGATCAAGTAGACTATTCATGGCACAGATGGTGAGAAACCCGTTCGTGAGACGGAGGGGCACGAACGTACGGACCGATCAGCCTCATCCAATACGAGGACCTCAAGTTCCTTGACATTGACGACGTCTTTGCCCTTGCCGAGTAGGAATTCTTCCACCCTGCCAGGAGTGCCCACCACAATATCCGCACCGGTTGATAGGAACCGTTTGATGTCTTGCGCAGGTGTTTCATCTGAAGAAACAAGTAGTAAGGGTTCCGGATACTCTCTTTCGGGTGCTGTTTCGGATTCGGAGTTGTCTGAGGTCAAGGATGTCGAATGCCGTAGGGAAGGCTGTGAGGAAAGGAACAGGTTGAATACGGAATGTATTTGACTGGCCAGTTCTCTGGTATGGAAATAAGATATAGAGCAGGCGAAATCTACGGGGGAAGAGACTCACCGGGTCGGGGATATGACCAATGCGCCGATCTCATTTTTGCGCAGCTTGGACTGTCTCCGAATAAGCTTCTCGAGAATGGGGATAACGAATGCAAGGGTTTTGCCAGAACCTGTAACGGCCTCTACGACGACGTCCTTATTCTGCATGAATAGAGGGATTGTGGAGGCCTGCACGGGAGTCATTTGAGTGTGTCCCATGGATTGGATGACATCTAAGCTATCGGGACCTATGTTATATGGTTAAGTTTCGTGAATTTGAGATGCGACTCACATCCATGGTGTTAGAGAGGTGGGTAGGGCCGACCAAGGGCCAGCAAAGGCATTGCTGGACATGGCTCTGCTATTTTTTTGTGAACGGAGTAGAGGGGAAGCCGAAGCAGTGTGCAGTGTGCACTGTCTCGGTAGCGGAGTGCTGAAAAGCGAGCGCGATCAGTCACGTGGTGACCGAGTCTATAGGAGGTGCGCCAGGTTCAAACACAGGGCTGTGGCCGCTCGCTTCGCCTGCCACACCCAACGCTGTCGTCTGCATTGACCTCCCACTTTCTGGCGTCGAGCAGGATACATGTCCCCCACCGATGCCGACTCTCTGAATGGTCGAATCCCGGCGACCAGAAATGGCGCACCGACTCCCCTGCCGTCTGTGTCACTTAGTCGCGAGCACATCCTAGAGGCACTTGCCAAGTCTCCCGACCATGGTGCTACTCTCGATCTCACCCACAAGGGCCTCACAGACGTCGGAGAAGATGGCGCAGAAGAGCTCGCCACGATAGTCAGGGATGCGGACGAGAACGATAGCATGGTTGCCAGGTTCGTGTCATGCATGCTGCCTCCGAGTATGGCCACCGACACCACCATAGGATCGCACTTGCTCATAATCGCTTGACCACCCTCCCAATGGCATTCTCGCTACTCTCGCGGCTACGATACCTTGTTCTGAAGAACAATAATTTCACCGTGTTCCCTGACGTTGTACGTACTTCTACACACATTCAGCGCTTAGGCCGAGTCCATTCATGTACCAACTATTAGTTGACTATAATGCCTTCCTTGGAAATCTTGGATATCAGCCGCAACAAAATCAAGCGTTTGCCCTCCCAACCAGGCACCCTCACCAGGCTCAGAGTACGTTTCCCTCTTTCCTTGCGCTCGGGCCAGCTTCTGATGCCTTTCCAGATCTTCTCGATCACGCGGAACAAGATCCATAGAATTCCACCTTACTTTACTCAATTCCGCGAACTCACCTTGTTCAAAGCAGACCAGAATCCCTTGGCATGGCCCCCAAAGTCTGTCATGGATGCCCCTTCCTCTGTGGAGGGGCCTGCCATGAAAGAATGGATCCTGAGTGTCCAGAAATGGATCGAAGCCCAGACTGATGGACTTGAACGAAAGGGGAGTGATGATTCCGTATTGGTCGATAACTCTGCTACAGATTTCGAGGCCGACTATTCATTGTAAGCATCATCCATGTTGCTGTTTCAATGCCTCCTGATTATCTGGGACAGGGATGATAGCCAGACCAGTGCCTTATTCTCACACGACAGTCAGTACGAGCGAGACTCGTCCTTCCATGCGCGTTCATATTCAATCGAGTCCGATGCATCTATATATTCTGACATGGCCAACCTTCACGCGCCCGCAAAGCGGCCTCCTACCCAATCTCCTGGACCGTCCCGCTTACGTCTGGATGTTCCCACTTTCTCCCGCAGTACTAGCACCAACGTGTCACCTATCCGCTCCCCAGCCTCATATCTGCCTACTCCCGACGAGTCAACCCCTTCTGCGGAAGAAGATACTGTCACGAGTAGTAGTCGCATGCAACGAGGGAAGAAGGATTCACATTCGCGAAATGGCTCTTCACTGGCCTCTCGACCACCTACGCGACAGGGCGTCCTTTCGCAGAAGAGTCTCCCGGAACTACGGTCACCCACTCTACCAGATACGTTCAATGAACGGGCGCTTCCCTCGCCTCCCCATCGACAAGAATCTGACCCAACCCAACAACCCCTACCAAACTTCCACCGTTCTAGGATACTTGCTCGCGAGGCCGTTAGCGCCTCTCCTATCTCTGTTGACCGACCAGCTCCTCCTATGGATGTTGAACGGAATTCCTACTTCCGTAGGCTATCTACATTGACCAACACGCCTACCTCGAAAACAATACCTGAACCTTTACTGAAGCTGATGGACGCCATCCGCGGAGTCCTCTTTGCCGTCTCCCAGATCTACCAGACGCTTCAGTACTATACTGTATACTCTACCGACGAACGGCTATCCGCGGTCCTATTGAAAGTGTTGGACCCCGCTAGCTTATACCTTCACCAACTGATAGACGCTCTAGATCGGTTTGACACTACCAGCAGGCGGTCATTACCCACACCTGCGATATGCCGGGCGGTCGTCGAGAGTTGTAGAGACAATGTTATCGTGTTCCGTAAAGCTGTCGACGTGCTGTCGTTGCAGCTCAAGGTTCTCGCCACGCACGATGACGTCCGGTATACCAGGCATATGCTACTGGTCTTGTATGGCGCGGCGGCAGAGATCGCCAGTTCGTGGAGGACTATTACTGCTAACATCGAAGCTGTCAAGCCTCTCTTGCAAGATCACAGGCCGCCCCCGGTCAAACAAACATTCACTGCTCAGACGCCAACCATACTCACTTCCGCTGCCTCACCTTTGGAACCTATGGTATCACCTCCGGCGACCGCCCCTCCAGCGGTCACAGTTTCAGGAAATACGCAGGTTCCCTTGCCTCGGTCAGCACTGAGGTCGCATACAACTCACGGTTCTGCCGACCTTGGAAAGCGAGTTTCCCGGAGACATGCAGGGTCGTTCAGTTTGAAAGATGTCGAGATTGGGAGAAATCTACCGTCGTATGTGGATATGCCTCACCTATCGGCTGGTATTGCGGAGACGTCTTCTGCGCCAACGCTGCGGGCAGCAAGGCGTGCAAATCTTCTTCCAGCATCCGCTGGGGTGAATGCAACCGCTACTTTCGGTACTGGACCCATACCTGCGTCCGCGCTACCTGCTCGGTGGGATTCGCATTCGCGATCCCCATCTACGAGTTCGTTGGTGCATGCCGCGATAACGTCACCTCCGCTAGGGACGAGGACACCTATGCTGGACGGTTCAAGTACGAGTACGCTGGTGGATCGGGAAGCTATCGATGCAATGAAGGTCGCTATCGACGCAGCGCCCGCCGTTTGGGATATGATGGACGAGATGCTCGTAGACTCCCCCGAGCTGAAGGAAGAGCTCAGCAAGGCACTTACGAGGGCGAAGGAGACCACAGAAAAGCTTCGAGCAATTATACAGGCGTTGGAGAATGACGATGGTAGCGCGGATAGAACTCGTCTCCGTGATGATGCTCATATATTCGTAAAGGTAAGAGCCTATGCTTTCAAAAGCTTACTCAATCCGCCGATGTCTGCGTAATAACATACCGCTCACATCTGTCCATTTTGTGCTGGTACTAGACTGTCATTCAATTGTCGAACGCGATCAAAGTGCATGGCACCGCGCATCCGCTCTCTTCGGCGCTGCGGACGAATATGGTTAAACTCACCAACGCGACGCAAGAGTTCGTTATCCTGCTCCATGTGTCCTCCTTCTCCCCGGCACCCACGCCCAGATCCTACTCCCCCATGGTCAGCGCTTCAGCCGTCCTCCCACAACGATCTGCGACGAGTGGCTTTCTCGCAGGCACGCCAACGGACGACACGCTGGGTGCGAATCTGTCACGGAGTAGAAGTGCCGTCCCCAGGTCTGCCAATAAATTCACAGCTACGTTGCGCGAAGCTCCCAGAAGTGCGCCGCATCACCAGAGCTTCAAGATCCCTACACCTCCTCGGTTCGGCATTGCGAGAAGTCGTAGTGGGCAGGAAGCCGTGCCAGGATAGCAGGCTCCTCCTAGGTTCATCGCTTTCTTTTTGCCGATGTTCATTGAGGCTGTTTCTGGTTTTGTTTTTCTTACTTCGATATCTGATCTCCACGCACTACGCATATAACTAACTTATCCTCATCTATTATCTGCAATCCACATGCACTGCTAATTTTTCTTACGACCTCTCCTCCATTTGGGACCCTGTCTGTCACATCATAGCACCACGCATCCTTTCCTCATCTTTCTGCCTTCTTTTTCTTACGTCTTTATACGTGCATGCACGTTGTCTCTTCATGACGGCCGGCCGACGTATAATCACACATTTCCGGCTCTCATCATACTACCATCGATATCTGTCAGTCGGTCAACTAGCTGCCAATGGCTGCTCATGTCTGTTCCTCTCGATTTACAACCACCAGATCACGGTACACCGGTGCGTCCATCAGGTTCTCGAGAAGTTATAGCGTGAGCAGATAGATAGCAAATGGTCTACGGAGTATAACCAACAAAACACGGTCAACAACCCAACCTCTGGAAGATCTCCTCCCTCATCAACAAGTACATGAATATGCCGGTAGCTACGCAATGGCTACGACTTAACTTTGGCCTTGGAGGCCTTCATGTTCCCTCTTTCCTCCGCATTGACCAGCATCCTGTCAATCTCCGCTCGGATCTCAGCAAGGTTGGCTTTAAGAGTCTTGACGTCCTCAAATTTCCTATGAGCCTTTGCTTCCTCCACGAACGATTCCAGCAGTGCCTCTTGCTCCAATAGAGGTTGTAGAGCATGCGCGATATCTGAATCTGGGTCAACCAGTTGTCCGTTAGTATTATCGGGAGCAGCATTGGCGTCTTGAGGGGCTTTTGCCGAAGCTTTCTTCGGTTTAGGCAGTGACTGCACGGGTAGGTTTAGACGAGATTGACAAGATGGATATGGATACAAAGTTTCTGTCATTCGAACTCACCTGTAGGGGAAACATGTTCTTTTGCAGGAACAGGTTCGCTCTGGTTTGTATCGCTGCTTGCACACGAGCCTGTGAACTGCCGCGACCCCCTGGACATGGTAGCTTAGCTATCCGTTTCGCCAGAGTATCATATTGAGCGAAAGCTTCCAGGAGCCGCTTTCTTGCTGCCGACGCCTCTGGTGAGGGTTGCTCGTCATTGCTGACCCATTTGAGTTGAGAGGTTAAGAACGGAGAAAAATGAACGTTGGGTTGACTCACCTTAGGCTCAGGACCAGCTCTTGGAATTGTGGCAGAGCATCCTCAATTTCTTTCTCCAGAGAGACAAATGCCTGTCACATGAACAACGGTTAGGACGAGAAAGTAGTATACGTCCCGTCGCTACTCACGTCGTACAACTTTGAGAAGATGGGTATCCGATGGATTTCTTGGGTATATTGCCGTCGCCTGGAACGTCCATGATGATCATGATGAAAGCGGTCAGCAGCCGAACACAGAGATCACAAAGGTGCAGTCTCATGGGGATAAAGAAACAACATACAGCAACACCGGCCGACAGTCCCTACATATCCGTACACCCTTCAAGAATTTCTCGTCTTCAGTCAGAACGTCTTCCTGCTTACTCTTGCCTTTCCCCTGAGATATACTAGGATTTCGTCTCCGCACACCATAATCGACGCCTTCCTTGACTTCTTCTATCTGACCCGTTATGGGATCTGCTACAAAGAGGAGTGAACAGGGTTGGGGACGTTGTGGGTATTTGACAGGGAGTGAGCAGATGATTCGTCCACAGAGACGACAGTGGTGTTTGCGGTTTGTTAGAGGGTGGAAAGAAGCACTAGCAAAGGAATCTAAGATGTTCTATGCTTTTTGGTCAGAGAGATTTGATAGCAAAACTCACGAGCATAAGGGGCACTGCGAGACTACAGCATCGTCCTCCCAAGGCGTGATCATCTGTTCCGCGGCTGGTCAAAGCATCAATAAGGTCACCAACGCCGATCAAATCCATAGAATCATGGTAGCTGACCTCGAATATCGGACTTGCCTGGGGTGACAGGCTGTATAGCTTCCTTCCAGATATCGCTCATACTTTTCGATTTCAGATCCTGGAACGTCAAATCAAAGAATGAAGACTGCCTTCTGTTTTGCCCATGCGGTCTCGGATTCAATGGATCTTTCTCCTTCGTCTCCTTGTCGGGATGAGGGAAATGCAGATTGATTAGTTTCTCCAACCGCCGTTCTAATCTCGCCCGTTCTACCCTGCCTTTATCACGACAAGTTCTTCGAGCTTCGAGAAATTCATCCGTCCGTGGTCTATATACACCCTTGGGCTGAAATCCAGGTCGGTAAGGTGCCAATGCCCTAACAGGCTGTTTCGTCGCTGGTAGGGAAACCGAAGAAGAAGCAGGAGACGTAGAGTATGGTGTCTGTGTTTGACTTTGACTTGTTTGACTTGCACTAAGCGTAGGGGATATAGCCTTTGGAGGAGGAGCGGGGGGAATGGCTAGCGACGATGACCGTGGCGGAGGGGCAACAAATGTTGGAGCCGGCAGGGAAGTTGATGCGCGTGCGGGGTGCTCGAGGTGACGAAGAGAATGTTCACTGTTGAGGTCCATCAATGGTATACTCGGTAACGTCCGATCGTTTGCTGCGAGCATTGGGGTGGTGGTTGTAGAGGATGCACGACTGTGAGCTTCAGGGGTAGCTCCGAGGTGTCGTGAAGAGCTAGAGATATTAGACGTAGTACGCGCATGTGTACCCGGAGGGCGTAGAGGAGATGATACTGATGGTGGGCGGGTAGACGAGGGGCGTAGTGGGACATGACGGAACGTCGACACCTTTCGCGCCGCAGATGCAGGTCTTGGACTGGTTGTTGGTGAGGTCGTGGATGACGACGCAGCAGCATCGGACCCATTGACTTCCTTTCCCTTGCCGTTAGATACGATTGACTGTTCCGACCGCACTGGCGACGATGGAAGCGGAGTTGGTGAGGCTATCTGGGTATCCTGACGTTCTCTGGGCGAGGTTGGGGAAGTGGGTGCTTCGGATGGAGTGCGCGATCCATTGGAACTGGGCGTGACACTGATAGACAACGATGGTGTCTGGTGATGCTGCGGTATGGCTGCCGCCATAGATGTGGTCCGTGGCGCATCATAGGGCTTCCCTGCATTCTCACTGGCCGCGTGCAGGAGAGAAGGTCTATCCGCTTCAAGACTTTCTCGATGCTGGGGAACTATGGGTTCGCTCGTAACGTGGCCGTTGGCCGCAGGTGGACGAGATGTAGGCGGAGGGGTCACATTCGGCACCAGATGCTGGTTTGAGACGTTTCGGGAGTGTCTCTTGGACTATTGCACGATTAGGGCAAACTGCACATACAATTTGAGCACAACCGACCTTGTATGCAACGTATGGAACATATGGTGGGGACTCCATGCCCAATGTCTATGTGGCAGTAAAGAGGAACTCGACACCCTGGAAGCGCGTTAAGTAGGCCAAGTACGCCGTTCAACCCTGACAGCAATCTCGATGTGCATCGTCACAAACCTGTGTATGATACGCCGTTAATCGCAGATAGACTCACCAAGTGTAGGAGATTTTTGAGCTCGCTGTGCCCGAGAAGGACGCAGTGAAAGAGCGAGGACAGGCTCATCCCGTTACGCGCGGTGACATATGCGCTTCGGTCTCGGCGCGCCAAGTGTGAGTTCGATCAATCTGCTTTGAATTGCAGCTTCTACTTGGACATCCACCACCATCTCTCACAACCACTGTCTATCTCGTCTGAGATGTCGGCGACGAGCGGAATCACAGTCTCTCAGCAGCTCAGCTCTGCGTTCGGCGACGCAGTAGACTCGAAAGCAGTCCGATTCCTCAAGATCGGCATCCGCAATGGTCTCTGATCGTATTCCGTTCTAACCATTCTGAATCCCCCAGCTCATCTTGCCGCGATATCAGAATCACTCGTGCTCGAGAATACGGTAGCACCCTCTGGGACGGTAGAACAGGACTTGGACACGCTGGGCAACATTCTCGATGATGATGTCCCCGCCTACGTCCTCGTCCGCTTGGATGACCCACCCACGGAATGGCTGGCCCTATTCTACGTCCCGGATACCGCCAAAGTCAGAGACAAGGTACGTACTTCTTCACTCTGGTCAAAGAGAGTAACAAATACAATCTGATTGGCAGATGTTGTATGCCTCCACCCGGAACAACCTCACCAAGGCACTCGGCTCGACACACTTTAAAGACAGCATCTTTGCCACTAGCAAGGACGATGTCACTGCAGATGCCTACAGAAAGCACAAGGCACATTTGGCAGCTCCAAAACCGATGAGTGCCCGAGAGAAAGAGCTCGAGGAAGTTCGCGCCGCCGAGTTGGCCGCAGTTGGCCGCAACTACGATGAGAATCGTGCAAAGCAGCCTGCGGCCTCTGGAGTAGGTTTCAAGTGGACCCAAGAACTCGAGGACGCTATAAAAGAGCTTGGCTCCGGTGAAGGTAGCCGACTTTTGGTTTTGGTGAGTACCCACCAATTTGTGCCTGTCTTGTGTATCAGTGATATTGAAGCATTGCTGCGACAGGCCGTCGAAGCCTCCACGGAAACGCTACTATTGGCGTCCGCTGTCGATGTGTCTGTCAATGAGGTTGGGTCATCGTTACCTGCGTCAGAACCTTGTGAGTTCTCCTATACCACAAATCCACCATAGCTTTACTTCTGACGGCGTGTTGCTTATAGCATATGCCCTCTTCGCGTGGCCTCACTCCGCGCGACGTGAAATCGGTATGAATGAACTCACTCTTTGTATCATCCGCACCTTCGTTAATTCAGAGACCCAGTGTTCATCTACTCATGTCCCTCATCCTCTCCAGTAAAGCACCGTATGCTTTACTCCTGTGGCACGCTCTCCGTCTATCGTTCCGCCAAGGAGCTCTTGGGAGACTCTGCTCCATTGGCAGAACGCAAAGTAGAGACCTCGGACCCGAAAGAGATCGACGAAGCCTTCTTGAAGGCAGAACTGGGTCTGACCGGATCCGTGGACTCGACGAATCATTCGGGTGCCAGTACGCCTCTGCCTTCGACTACGAATGCTTTCGCGCGTCCCAAGGGACCTGCTCGTCGTCGGTAAATGGTGTATGTAGCAGCCACCGGGATTAATGTATTTGTATACGTCCTCGCCTTCGTCCGAAAGACGTACATTTCTACTGTTTCGACTTGCCATCAGACCGGGCAGCCTAAACCATCCTCCCAATGAGCGTCAACGACCCTGTAGAGTGACGATTGCTATTCCGGGCATGTCTCAACGGCTTGTTTTGTCACATGAACTCCCATGGTACTAAATCATGCAGTCACTGGGTATCACTGCGTTTGGTCCGGACCATCGAGTTATCCCTGTCAGGCGTGTGTGGGGAACGCTTAACACGGAGAAGGGACCGTCGGAGGGCGCGAGACCGACGAGTACTTAAGACTAGTTCGTTTCCTTGCCATTAAGCTTCACCTCCCACCTCCAGAACACTAGTCTTCCGCGCCGTATCACTGTAGTCTGAGCGATGTTCAACACTACGAGGAGAGCTATAGCGAGGTCGCGGATCTCACCGCGGGTGGGCCCTGTACTGGGTTACAGGGTCATCGCCGGTACCACTGGCATTGCACGCACAACTTCGAACCCTCTCCCGAGGTTCAAGCACGGACATATTCGCTGCTACAGTACACCCGTGGATATACCCGTCCCTAACAAGACGAAGGTATGGGACTCGGTTGATGAGGCTATCAAGGATGTCAAGTCGGGGGATACGCTCTTGAGCGGTGGTGCGTTGCTTTATTGTTACCTGTTCAGTGTCCCCCTGAAGATGAGGGAATTGGGATTATATAGGATTCGGATTGTGTGGTACCCCTGATACGTTGATTGCTGCTCTGGCAAAACGGTCAGACGTGACGAACCTTACTGCCGTTTCAAACAATGCCGGTGCGGGAGAGGCAGGACTCGGTAAGTAGTACACTCAAGGGTGTTCCACTGCTCGGAAGTATACGATATGAACAAGAATGCGTCATACAGGCAAGCTACTATACACTGGCCAAATCGACAAGATGATGGCTTCCTATATTGGCGGGTGGGTGACAGCCTACTATGAGCGTGTCATTTGAGTTTGATTAACCTCGACAATCACACATAGAAACAAACACTTTGAATCGCTTTACCTCGACGGAAAGATCTCACTCGAACTGATTCCACAAGGAACACTTGTCGCTCGTATCCGTGCCCACGCGGGAGGCATGCCATTCTTCTACACGCCAACGGGTGCGCATACAGCGGTGGAGAAGGGTGAGATTCCTGTCAGATACAACCCCGGCGGGTTGAAAGCTGGCATCGCCATTCCCGGAAACAAGAAAGAGGCGATAGAGCACAACGGCAGACGTTACATCAGGGAACCTGCCATTGTTGGAGATGTGGCTTTCATTAGGGCGTGGAAGGTGGATGAAGTTGGGAATTGTGTGTTCAGGTGTGTTTCCAAATTGCGTGCGAAACGAATATGTTGCGTTTGACTGAGAGTTTTGCAGATACACTGCGAACAACTTCTCCGGGCCTATGGCTAGAAATGCGAAGTTAACCATTGTGGAGGTTCGTCCCGCAATGCCCTATTAGCGTGCAACTCTGGCTGATGACAAGGAACAGGCAGAAAACATTGTCCCCGTGGGCTCGATATCGCCAAACGCTATTCACCTCCCGGGTATCTACGTCGACCGCATAGTCAAAGCTACTGCACCCAAAAAGATTGAATTCGAGACACTGGCGACCGGCGCGAAAACTGACGAGGATACTAGCAAGCTGAGTCCCGAGAAGAAGGCTGCCGTCGAGCAGAGGCACCGGATCGCAAAGCGTGCAGCGAAGGAAATCAAGGATGGCTTCTATGTCAACCTGGGTATCGGCATGCCTACACTGGTGCCGGAGGTCAGTGGATTTCATTTGTAACAATAGTGAGCCTTCAACTGATGTCTGGGTAGTACCTGGCGCCTGGCGTGCGTGTCTGGTTGCAAAGTGAGAACGGTATCCTTGGCATGGGACCGTACCCAACGAAAGACAAGCTGGACGCGTATGTACCATCTCACCTAAATGCCCGTCCCATGATTTCGCTAACCTTGTGCACAGGGACATCATCAATGCCGGGAAGGAAACCGTCACCCTTCTCCCTGGTGCATCCTGTTTCGGTGAGTGACGATGGCTATGTCTGAACGGCGACTGGTTTCTGATGTAGCGCAGATTCTGCGGAGTCGTTTGACATGATTCGCGGCGGCCATATTGATGTTGCTATTCTCGGTGTAAGTGTTGCGTGCAACAGATAGCAGAGTCCATACTGAGCTGGGGGAACCCGCACACAGGCCATGCAAGTCTCTCAGGCAGGCGACATTGCGAACTTTATGATTCCTGGAAAGATGGTGAAGGGTGAGT
>JSYW01000940.1:0-16173 GCA_000787475.1 Lentinus polychrous | reverse complement strand
TCATGGAACATTGCGCCAAGGACGGCAGCCCAAAGATCCTGAGCGAGTGTAATTTGCCTCTGACGGGTGCTCGGGCAGTTAGCCAGATCATCACCGAGCTCGCGGTATTCAACGTCGATCGACATGCGGGGAAGCTCCAACTTGCAGAACTTGCGCCCGGGGTCACGTTGGACGAGGTGAAGGCCAAGACGGGTTGTGAGTTTGAGGTGGCGAGCAATCTGGGGAAGATGGAATGATTGGATCGCACAGCACCCCGCATGCCCCCGCATTGTATTAGTATGTAGGAGGCGGAAATGGTACGGAACGCAACGGTATAATGACACGTCTCGAGATAGTCTCCTCCGCAGACCTTACATACACCTCCTTACACTCACAAGTTCGTGTACGGCTCGACGCGCGGGTGAAGAAGTACACTAGTGCTGAGTCGAGTCGACTCAGTCGAGTATATGCCAGGACCGCGGATCGCAATTGGTTCGCAGGAGGACGTGCAAACGAACCGACGTACATCAACGCGATCGGGCTCGGCAACTCCCGTGTATCGCGCAGCGCACAACGTTCAACCAAGACATACGTTCATACGTCCCGTCCAACGTTGAACGTTGAACGTGTTGAACGCTGAACCGTGAAAGCGAGCTTCAGTCGCTATCCGGTCGCTATACCACCGTAACGATTGAGGTAAGTATCTCTCGCTGTTCAGTGTTCATACCGTATATATTGATACCGATGTTATATGTACAGCTGATAGGTGCATTGTTTAGGTACATACCAAAATACATGGTCGCCATACCGCCGTAAGGACTGAAATGATAGGCGTATATCGTTCAGTTCAGTGACACCTGCCAGTGTCGGCGATCTCTGGCACCACCACGACCACCGCGAAATAGTTCACCATGACTCAGAACAAACCAACCGAGCAATTCAATGTTTTCCTCCGGTGGCGCCCCTTGACTAACGATGAGGCGGTTGCTGGTGAAATCAAGCGCAGCGCGCAGGCGCAAGATGCGTCCCTCCAGGCCGTTTCCGTTTCCATCACTGCTCCAGGCAAACGTTCGTGGACGAGCGCACCCGTATTCAAGGGCTCTTTCGAGCCTACCGATGACAACCAAGTGTTGTTTGATGCCATCGTCGCTCCCGCCCTTCCGAAGGTTCTGGCTGGAGCGAGCTGCAATTACTTCGCCTACGGCCACTCCGGGAGTGGAAAGACGCATACCATGTTCGGTTATGATTACGACTCGCCTGATAAAATGGGTCTCTGCCTCGCCGCCGCGCGCAAGCTTTTCGAACATCTCGCTGTACTCAATAAGGACGGCAGTGAATACAAACTGGGTGTTGGCTTCAGTCTGTTCGAGGTCCGGCAGAAGTCTGCCTTTGATCTCCTCAATGGACGAACACAGTGCCACATTCGCGAGGGCCCTGACGGGAAAACACACATCCGCGGCCCGACCGAGATGTTGGAAGGGGGAAAAGTGAGAGTCCAGCCTATTGTCCAACGCTCGTGCTGGACGTACGACTCGTTCAAGGAGGAGATGCGATCGAGTTTAGGTCTCCGCGCAGTGGGCTCGTCGTCCGTCCACGATCAAAGCTCCCGCACGCACGCCATCATCGAGCTCGAGATCATCAACACCGCACTAGTCGAGGCACGCCAGGCCGTATACGACCGCCAACCCGAACTCGTCCCAGTGGGCGCGCGCGCCACTAGCATCAGTATCGAAGAGCATACCAAAGGTTATGTTCAGACGCCAGATGGCAAGTATGCGCTCAATCCCGACTATACAATCAACCAAGAGCGCATCGATACCGCAGAGGCTGAGAAGGCGGAATACGAGGCGCGTGTCACGGCAGCGGAAGCACACGTTGCTGAGGTACTTTGTTCCCAACAGTCTCTTGGGGGAAAGTTCGTGTTTGTTGATCTTGCTGGTGCAGAGTACCAGCAAGACAAGGGCATGCCCTTGCAGTCTCCTCGCGGGCAGACCCCTCAGGAACGTCAAGAGGGGCGGCAGATCAACTCGGATCTGCTTGCACTGAAGGAAGTCATACGTGCCTATGCATCGAACCAGACGCGGATTCCCTTTCGCTCGTCTCCGTTAACGATGGTGTTGCGGGAGCACTTCCTGGGCTCGCGGAATGGAACTTCGGCTATGATCGTCACTGTGTCGCCTGCAGTGGATCAGTATGCAGCTACGCTGAATTCGTTGAAGTTTGGGAGTCTAATGGGGGTTGCGAGCTGTTGAGCACTATTGTTGCAATGTTTCTTTTCCCACTATATATGTTGATCTAACCTTGCTCAATTTCTAGACACGTCTTTCACCTGATTTTCACTGTGTACAAATTGTTTCTCTGTTCTAATTCGTCGTCACTGAAAACCTCGCCGAGTGCAAGCAACGGGTGCTCGGCCGGTCAACCAGATTGTTACAACGTCGATCGACATGGGGAAAAGCTCTTAAGCTTGCGGTGTACATGCGCCCGAGGTCACATTGGACGATGCTTCGAAGCTTTGAAGGCCAAGACCGTGACGGGTTGTGGGTGTAATCTGGGGAATGATTGAATCGCACAGCACCCCGCATGCCCCGCATTGTATTGGTGGTAGGCGGAAATGGTACGGAACGTATAGTGCACGTCTCCGATCTCGCGTAGAAGTATAGGCCCCGTGCGGTTCACAAGTGGTTCGCAAAGGACGTGCAAACGAACTCCGACGACTCCGCTCAGCGGCGGGGGTGGTGAGAACGTGCGGCGGGACACGGGCTGAGTCCGAATTTGGTCAGTCGGACCGACGGAGGAAAGTCGGCCGATAGGAGATTAGAGGATGATTTGGACCGCGGTTCTGGTTCTGGCCCTGTGTTACTGTACTGTCGCGTCGCGTCGATGACGAAGGAGATGAGACGCAGACTGGGAGGAATTCTAACGCGACCTTCTCGGTATGCTAGCGGAAGCCGTCCCCCCAGGTCTTGTGCCGGGACGTCGAAAGCCACATATATAGTCCTCCCTCCATTGGTTCTCCACTTTACGCAACTTATATTCTCCCCCTCCCCAAGGGTTATCCCTTCTTCTCCAACTCTCTCCCCGACTTGTCTCCCGCCTGGCAGTCTTTGCACTTTTCTGAACTAAAAGCACAATGCTATCGTTCGCTAGGTCCACTGGGCCCATCACCCGTATCCGCTTGACTGCCAACCTTCTCACCCGGCGATATCTCTCTGTCGTCGCCGAGGCAAAGAGACCGTCCAAGTCAAAGGTATGGGCTTCTGCTGATGAGGCAGTCAAGGACGTCAAGTCGGGATCCACCATTCTCTCTGGAGGCAAGCACTCTCCTGACGCGGTTCATGACACTCGTCCATCATTTCTGACATCCTTTGACAGGCTTCGGACTTTGCGGTATTCCTGAGACGCTCATTGTTGCTCTCTCAAAACGCACCGACGTCAAGAACCTCACCGCCGTATCTAACAATGCTGGTGCACAAGAGCATGGTTTGGGTGAGTATCGACGTTCCCCTCCTCTCGCGAGAACGTGTGTTCCTGACTACCCGCACTAGTCCGGCTTATCAAGTCGGGTCAGCTTGACAGAATCATGATCTCATACCTGGGAGGGTACGTCGGTTTTTTACCCACGCAGTATTTGTATCCTAACCCCGGCATTCCAGAAACAAGTTCCTCGAGCAAGCGTATCTCAATGGAGATATCGGTATCGAGCTCGTCCCTCAGGGAACTCTGGTCGCTCGTCTCAACGCCCACGCCGCTGGATACCCAGCAATCTATACCCCCACCGGTGCCGGCACGAGAGTCGAGACCGGCGGAATCCCCATCCAGTACAACCCCGGTGGTGTCAAGGCTGGCGTGAAAATCCCCGGTAACAAAAAGGATGCGCGAGTCTTCAACGGCAAGAGACACATTCTGGAGCCTGCCATTGCTGGCGATGTCGCCTTTGTTCACGCCTGGAAAGCCGATGAAGTCGGTAACTTGGTCTTCAGGTATACCGCAAACAACTACAATGCGGTGATGGCACGGAACGCCAAACTCACTATCGTCGAGGCCGAGGAAATTGTGTAAGTGACTCTCACTAGACTCCTGTGAATCTCTCGTTAAAACAAACTTTCTTTCGCAGCCCGGTTGGCAGCCTTTCGCCCAATTCGATTCACGTCCCCGGTATCTTCGTCGATAGGATTGTCAAGGCAACGGAACCCAAGGCTATCGAGGTTCTTGCTCTCGCAAAGAGCAAGGATGATCAAAAGACTCAGTCGGCTACCGCTGGCACGGAGCACTCTACTGGTCATGAGCATGAGACTTCCAATGACTGGAGACATCGTATTGCCGCACGTGCAGCCAAGGAAATTAAGGACGGATTCTATGTCAACCTCGGTGTCGGTATTCCCACCCTTGTTCCCGAGGTATGTGATTGCACTTCGTGTGATTGCGACTTCATGCTGATCGTGTGTGGTTGCAGCACCTCCCCTCGGACGTCAGCGTCTGGATGGAGAGTGAGAATGGTATCCTCGGTATGGGCCCTTACCCAACGGAAGACCAGGTCGATCCGTAAGTACCGTTTCCTTGTAGGTCGTTCAGAAGATTGATAGACCTCGTTTTAGTGATATCATCAACGCTGGAAAGGAGACTACCACTTTGGTTCCTGGTGCATCCACATTCGATTCCATCGAGTCTTTCAACATGATTCGTGGTGGACACCTCGACGTCACTGTCCTCGGTGTAAGTGCATGACTGCCAACGATTCGGGTTTTCCGGTACTTATGGTATTCGCTAGGCCATGCAAGTCTCACAAGCTGGTGACATTGCAAACTTCATGATCCCCGGCAAGCTCGTCAAGGGTAAGTGATGGGAAAGATCTCTTTGCCTGGAAGTAACTGATGATGGTTTTCTCTCCCACAGGTATTGGCGGTGCCATGGATCTCGTCTCCAACCCAGAGAAGACAAAGGTTATTGTTACCATGCAGCACTGCTCCAAGGATGGCACACCCAAGATTGTGCAGGAATGCACTCTGCCACTCACCGGTCCTCGTGCGGTCAGCATGATTGTGACTGAACTTGCGGTGTTCAACGTCGACCGCCAGGCTGGTGAGCTCCATTTGGTGGACCTTGCTGAGGGCGTCACTATGGATGAGCTGAGAGCAAAGACTGCCTGCGACTTCCACGTTCCTGACCATGTCGGACGGTTCTGAGGGATTGCATTTGCACAGACGATCGCACCTCCTTTTTCTTGCATATCTAAAGCATTCTGTATTTTTAGCCACGCCAGTACATAGTGTATATGAATGAAGACAGTAATATCATGTTATGTTTGAAACCGACAGCACAGGCTGGTCCTGGCAGGCTGGGATGATATGTCGACTGTCGAATGCCGCCGAACGATGCGGGTTTGAAGGAACAGGCGCCGACGCCTAGATTGTAACAGTGACTGTCTGAGCTCGCTGCAGCCCCTGCGCCCTTTCAGACAGCATCGTCCACCTTCGAGTCGGCCACCACGTCTTTCTTTACTCAATCACGCAGTCCTTAGAATCTCTCAAATCTGCCTCTCTCGTGCAGTACAGTCGCCACCAACACCCCCAGCCTTCTCAGTTGCCTGTAATTGCCCGACCATTCCGGTAGTTTGGGTCTCGACCCCAATCCAGGAGCACACCCTCTAAGCAAGACAGCAGTGTTGGCGACCGCTCTAAGGCCCTCTGCAAAACCATGAGCTGGCTGCTCAATCTGTTCTCGTCTGGGAAAAACACCCGCAATTCCCGGACAGCCATGTCGTCCACGCATGAGGCCTTCAGCCTCCCCACCTCATCACCCAACCCCGACGTATTCAGCCCGCCAGCGTCCATACTCCAGAGCCCGACGTCATACTCATATCCCCCTTCATCACCGATAGGTCAGTACGACTATGTGCCAAATCCGTAGGTTATAGGAGATATTGAACATTTGATGACGCTCGCTTAACTAGAGGACTATAGGGTCAACTCGCGCTCGCGAGACTCTTCTATATTGCCCATGCATAACCCTCCAACGTCCCCGACGGGGTACCCGCCTCTCGAACAGACTTGGAATCGGTTGCGCACATGGCTCTCCAACGAATATCCTGAACTCGGAGACACCCTCAACTTCGGCATCCCACCTCAAGATCTGGCAGACATTGAACTATCGTTTGGGTTCAGACTACCTGAACCCGTCCGTGAATCGTATCTATGCGTCGACGGGCAGGAGCCAGAATCCGCCGCAGGTTGCTCGGAAGGCTTATTCTTTGGATTGACGCTGCTCCCACTAGAGGACGTCTTGGAGGAGTGGCGATTCTGGCGCGAGGTGGATGATGATCCGAATACAGGCGCAAACCCTCAACTGCGAGAGGTGATGCAATCCATACCACCTGGCTGGGTCAGGAGAGAGTACTCATCTCGAGGGTGGATCCCCCTTGTGGCCGATAAGGCCGGAAACTACCTCGGCGTCGATATGAATCCGGACGAGGGAGGTGCCGCTGGACAGGTCATCGTCTTTGGGCGGGATTTTGATACCAAGGTCGTCATGTGGAGAGGCGATGGTCCCGGTGGTTGGGCCAAATGGTTGGCGGCATTTGTGGAGGATTTGGAAAGTGGAGAAGGGTACGAGATTGGTCAGGGAGATATCAGCGAGGGCAGTGAAGATTCTATCGGATACGAGAGTTACTTCTTTGATGGTGTCGGCCGCAGTCAAGGCGATGGTGGAGGTGATAGCGGAACGGGCGGGATGAAGCTTACGGGCGAGTACAAAGGGTGGAATGTCCTTGAGGCATGGGCCGACCGCAGCGTCCGGAAATGGCACGAAGCGGGTCTTCTTCCAGATCCTGTGGTGCCACAACAAGACAAAGGGAAGGTATGTCCCGTTGATGTTGTGATCCTTGGAAAACATATAACTAATGTTACTGAAGCTGCCCGAGAAAATCGACCCTGGGGCATTGAACCTACCTAACGGCACAGGCGCAGAAGTCCCAATACCTGTTTTGACAGACGACCAACCGTCTACACCTTCTGGCTCTTCCTCGCAACCCCTCGCTGCTGCAGGTAGCGCATCTACTGCGCCACAGCCAATACCCACGATATCTGTCACCAAGCCTCCCGCACCCGCACCTGTCGATCTACCGACTGTAGACGACATTCTTGTCGTCTCTGAACCAGAACCCTTGGCCGAATCTGATATTGAAGCCGGTGGCAGCATCATGATGCGTGAAGTAGATAACCAGAACCCTCCTGCATCTGCGTCGCGGACGACAAGTCCAAGACCTCCACCCCTTCGCTCAGCCAGTAATGGCACAAACCAGGCGGCCGGTATCCCACTACCCTCGTCGCCAACCAAGGCATCTTCGCCGAGCCCAAGCTCAACCCCCGCACCTAACCTACTCGAAGATCCTGCACCTGTCATACCCACACCCGCCATCGCCCCTGCACCTTCACCCACTGTCTCCCCTACAAGATCAACACCCGAGAAACAGGAGTCGCCTGTGTTGGTATCTGCCGAGGATGCCTCCTCAGAACAAACCCCCGATACCACCGTACGGCTAGTAGGTGGCGGCGGGATCAGTGGTACCACTGGTTCCTCCGATGACTCCGGAGTTCTTGTATCAGAACCGGAAGCCGAACAAGAACCGGAAGCTGTGTATGAGATCCCCTTGGCTGGTTCAACGGAGACGGTTCAGAAAGCTGGCAAACACGAGAAAAAGAAGAGTCTTTCCTCGAATTTCAAGAGGTTCAGTGCCAACTTGGGAGGTGGGAAGCGGAAAAAGGGGTCTGTTAGTAGTCTGAAGGAGGTTGTCAGTGGTTCGACTTGATGCATATTATGTCAATGTCAAGAGAGGGGGTTCATGTTGCTTTCGCGTTCCCGGACAAGGCCTATTTTTATCAGTCGTCAACTCTTTGGACAATAATACATTGGCACAGCTCCCATAATATTCATCATCTCCAACTCCGGACGTACTCTTCTCCTTCTCCTACCCCGCACCCTCACCCAACCCACCTTTCCATCGTATGTATAGTCGCACCTATATATACCCGTAGCTATACGCAGTTAGTCTTTCTTATTGCATTTGAAGTATCGTCTTGAGTTATCGCATAGTTCTTGTCATACTCGATAGAAACTCTTTCTGCTCTCTTCTCTGCTGAGGTCTAAGAATGTGCCAATGTGGCCGACTTGGTTCACGTGAGTATTGTCTCAGAAAAAAATGGCAAACAGGAAAAAAATGGCAAACAGCTAAGCGAAATATGCGGATTGCCCTATTTGGAGCGAAGTGTAACGCTCGGCGTTGAGTATATGCGTCTCGTCAAAGTTGAGGCCCAAAGGCTGCCAAAGGGTATGTGAACGCATTTATTCTCTTTATATCTTGTTTCCGTGCTATAACCGGCTCTAGACGTAATTGAAGGTTTCTCACCTACATTCTCTCTCCAAACTACGCGGTAGTCAAAGCAGGCCACCCCCATCATCTCTTCCCGTGGCAGTCTTTGGCTAACGTGACCTCACCCCGCTGTCTCCCAACGAGACTTCTCCTAAACCCTTTGAGATTCAAACGTTGGTGTTGCAGCGCAGGCGGCCAATCGCGGCGACATCTCTTCCTTATGGAGTCTATCTCGTCTCGCAGGGACGAACTCGTTGAGGAAAGGATCTCCCAGCTCAAGTGCGTGAACTACTATTGTGTTCCTTTGTCCCTGCATGCTGAATGGCCACCGATCGGGATAGTCAATTACAACGTCGCCGAAATGAACTGCTGAAAGAGATGTTCCTGCTATATCGCAAGCAAGGGAGGGAGGGAGAGGTACTCGGTGTGAATGATACGCAAGACGACTTGCATGCCTATTTGCAGGCTCAGGATATCACGAAGCAGTGAGTATATAGCTCTACAGTTCTGACTATGACGCTATGATAGACTGCAATTGCTTCGTTAGGCCCGGTATGGAAAACGTTGCCTCTCTACTCGAGGCTCCCGCATATCCAGAGTTCTCGCCACCTTCTCCACTCCCTGTAGAAAACCTCTTGGAGGAAACTCGTTCCCAGGAACAAGGTCCATCCTTAGACCAGTCCCCTATACACTCTCCGTCTTCCTCTCATTCACATGGCGAGGGTATTCCCTCCCGTACTCCTGAAGCTGGGGTTGCCACTATGGACGTGGATGTCGCCCCCTCTATCCCCCGACCCGGAGAACTCTTACATGATGGTTCTGCAACAGTATTGCAAGGCGCCGGGAATTCTGCCCTTCCATCCGTTGCTACACCGGAGGTCGCTCAAGCTTCCAAGAGCAATTCCCCTGCGCGTCCTCCTGCACGCACAGTCTCCCCCTCTGACATTGAGATCGTGCCACAGAAGCCAACGCCTATGGCTCGTCTGTCTCCGCCACGTGGCTTTCCTTCTTCAGTGCAACGATATTCGGGTTACCCAAGCTATATGCAAGCTGGGCCATCGTACACTTCCAGGGAAGAAGAGCCGATGCAAGGTATTGAAGCTGCCCAGGTGTCACAGACGCAGCATACAGAGCACCCGAGCCCGCAAGATATGAGCGAGGATGATGTCTCGGCTCTCCTTCAGACCCGAAGCGCAGCATATCCTCCCTTGCCCATTACTCGGACGACGTCCACTTCATCCCAGTACTTTCTCTCCGATCTGCACAACTCGATACTATTCTCTACTCCGGAGTTCGCGTTTGACGACGAGAAGCCTCTTCCTGAGGCAACACCTCCTGCACAGGACACAATTGATCCTTGCTCTGTCAACCTTCAATATCCCCTTCCTCCTCTGAACATGTTACCCCTCGAGTTTCATAGGAAAGCTAGGTCATACCGGCGGGCCAAGAAGGAAAAGCAGGAACCCAAAGGTCAGACTGAGTGGATGCCAATGGGTATCAATAGATGGGGTGCAATCTTGAATGCCAATCCTATTCACAAACGCGTCGCTCGATCGTCGAAATGCCTAAGTACGCGTGATTGGGATGTGCGTGTCATGTTAGGTCTGCCCAGCATATACTGACATCAATCTGCAGGTTGCGTTCATGGAACTCAAGATAATACGTACCATGGAACGCGTCGAAAAGCTGAAGGAAGAGAAACGTTGGAGTTTCCGACAACCGAAGAAACAACGCGGTGTCGGTATCTCCACAAAGTCTCATCGCGACTACCTTATGGACGAAATGGTTAGTAGGCATTGTTTTCGATGCCTAACGTTTTCTCTCAACTGGCTCTTAGAAATGGATGCGAACCGATTTCCGAGAGGAACGGAAGTGGAAGCTTGCATTGGCGTACAATCTTGCTCATGCTGTCATGGAATGGCATGAAGCTGGCAGCTTGGAAGAACGTATTCGTCGGGGAATATGCGTTCTTTGGAAGCGGCCGCGTTCGGAAGAAGCTGAGGTTGACCGCTCCGGCGACAGACAAGATCGCGACGGTTACGAGATGGATACGGGAAGTGGGGATGAAGATATGGTTCAAGACTCCAAAGCCAATTCCACACCTGCGAATGACTACGGTTCCGACGACGACAGCGACGATGAGCAAGACAAGGACCAACCTGAGATGTTGGATGCGCTCCAACCTGGTATTGTTTTACTAGAAGCCTTGTCTCATGAACAGGAGCAAAGAAGTCAGGACATTGAACCTAAGGTGGAAGATTTCGAAGATTTCTCGGCGCTGCGGAACCTGCAGGAGCAAGCAGGGGAGCCACCCAACTCCGATGGTCAAGTGAAACCGGAAGTCCCAGAAGGGGATGCTCCTCCAAAGGCTGAAGACAAGAATCCAGTACTCAAGCCGCTTGCGACAGATCCTCTTCTTTCTCAAGGCTCTAATAGCCGCAAACCGCCATCGTCAAAGTCAAAGTCGCGAACGAATGCCTACGCGCCACTCAGAGACAAGATCGTCAACTCAGAGCCCGACAAGCTCTTTGTAGATCTTGACGACTTTGAGCTCGTGAAAGGCATGTCAGAACTTTCAACCGACGATCCTTTGCTCTCTGCGCCACCGGCACTTACGGACCTCTCGAGTATATTTCCAGACCTATCTCCGTTTGAGCTCCTGGACGTAGCACCTATTGCGCCACCCGTCGAAGTCAAGGAGGGTAAGGAGGGCAAGAAGAAGTCGGAGAAGCGCGACAGGGACGATCCCAATAAGCGGATTGACGAGACCAACTATTCGAGACTTGTCGCTACCAATGACATGATGCTTCACAGACCCACTCTTCTTGCACCGTTGGAACCATCCAAGCATTACCACGACGATCACTGGCACGACTTGAATGATACCGCTATTCCCGTGGATCCCAACCATCCTACTTCCAAACCAGTAGATGAAAACGCTCATAATGGTATGACCGCGTAAATTCTCTATGTTCTGGGCTAACGCTATACATTAGCTCTCTTTGGGACCAGCGCATCACCTAGGCCGAATACTTCTGCTCTTCCTCTATCGGCTCTCCGACGGCGAATGCCTCATGATCCTTATGAGAATAGGCCCACTGCAGGTGCACCCAAGCGTCGTCCTCCAGAGCATAACTGGAGTGCACAAGACGACGCGACGTTGAAGCAACTCGTAGAGATGTATCCAGGAAACTGGATGCTCGTCGCAGAGGCATTCAACTCTATGCGGACGACGATCAATACGGAAGCGCGTACTTGGCCTGAGTGTCGCGATAGGTGGTTCTCACGTTTCCTTCCTACGAATTCGAACAATGCGGAAGATGACGGTCGGGCAACGCCTCACACGCCGCACACTCCTACAACCTCCATGACCACGAGAGGGACGAAACGCTCTATCAGCGTCGCCAACGGGGGCAACGCTGGCCCCAGTGTCGCAGCGCAACAGGTAGACTACAAACGTCGACGGCATAATGTCATGCAAGATGCAATCCGTAAGGCGATGAAAAAGAGGGAACAAACGCAGAAGGCTCAAGGTATGCATACTGCATGATCTACATTGCAAATCGGCTCATTCTCCGTGATAGCTGCCGCGCAACGAAAGCCTGCTGCTACTCATGAAACGCACGGACAGTTCGCCAAATTACCTAGGTATACGCCCGCAGAGCTAAGTCGTATGAAAGCCGAAAAGGATGCACTAGATGCTGCACAACGGCGAGCTGCCCAGGAGCAACAACAGCGTCAGATGATGCTTCAGCAGCAGCAGCGCATGCAGGCTGGCCAAGGAACTGTACGTTGAAGTGTTGTGCTGTCTTTGTTCCTTGTCTGACCAATGAATCCACATCAGCCACCACAACCCGTTCCGAATGGTGCTGGTAGACCCCCTCCTAATGGAATACCTGCCGCGCCATCCGTACCTCAGATCCGTAGTCAGGTCAACATCTCTCAACAGCAAAGAATGTCTGCTCATATGGCTATTGCCAATGCAGCACATTCTCGTGCTCTCGCTCAGGCCGCCGCATCGAATAGCCTTGCTGCCTCAGGCGCCCCTGCACTGAGCAGTACGCATCTTGCAGCCTACAACGTGCGAGCGACCAGCTCTTCTCCCGGTGCTTCACATCAGTCACCACCGCTTCCCAGTGCGACTCCTGTGCCTACCGCAACGTCTCCTCGACCACCTTCGGCTCAAGCGCATGCTAGCTTAGCTGCACAGCAGGCTGCTGCAATGCAACGGCCAGCAGGGGCAAACTTGGCGCAATACTACAATACTCACAATGCGGCGCAGTACACTCCCGACTTCCAACGGATGTTGATGCAGGTGCGATAACTTTCTTTTGGATCATGTTGGGGGTATGATTCTGAACTTCGGTACAGCAACAAGCTGTTCTGCAACAGCAGCAGCAGCAGCAACAGCAAGTCCAGCAAGTCCAGCAGCAGCAGCAGCAGCAGCATCCCACACACCAGAATGGCGCATATCCCCAGTCGTAACTTATTCGCTTTCGATGGAATGTAATACTATCCATTCGCTCTCACTGTACGTTGCAATATCATCCTCATGGTATATTTTGAACCGGAGGCCAAGTGTGATTCCGTCGGTTCGAATATATACTTGCTGCCCTTTGGTTGAGTGCCCAACAAAGCAAGGGCCAGACTGTCTGGACGCTGCGCTATGGGTTGTAACGTTGAGTATCCGGGACCGCAGACAGTAGACATCCCATTGAAACCTGCCTGAGGCCTGAGGTCGTTGCGATCGTTGAACGTTGAACGTTGAACGTCGAACGTTCACCAGTACAGTAATTCACTAGTGGTTAGTCACTATTCATTAGTCACATGCTTATCGTTCGATCACATGATTTGTAGCTACTCGTACTATCTCGTAGAATTGTAACTCTTCACGGAGGTGGCCTTACTAATTACTCTACCATCGTTACGAGGAAAGGACAATATTGATGTCATGCTCGCCTCTCGCGGTCGTATAACCTCGGCGTCGGTTGTTCAGCTCGGCGCATCTACCGACGCAAACAAGGTGAAGTTGTATAGAATATCAATCTTCTCATCTTCACTGGACCCTCTGTAGACATCAGAGACCGCTGTACATCGCGTGCTGCTTTGCGACGAATTGCTAGAATTTATCCTCAGGTGCATTACAAGGACCATGGGACATCGAGTCGGCATGAGCACACTTGCATCTCTAGCATTGGTTTGCAAATCCATATCCTCACCGGCACTTGCGGTATTGTGGGAAACCTTGCACAACCTGTACCCTCTCGTACAGCTGTTTGAGATTGCAGCAAACAGTGGACAGGTAAACCGTTTCCAGCTGCCCACTCGCATTCTGGATAATGATAGAGGACTGTTACAGCTACATCCCTTAGGCTCTATACCACGAAATGTAGCGCGGTACACTCAGTATATTCGTACTCTCGCCATCCCACGTGACGAGAATGTCCCTTCGTCTTGGGTCGACTTGAACCTCCCTGCTCCCTTGTTCCCCCGCCTAAAGACACTCTCCCTCTGGGTGTCCCCTGACGCGGATACGCGGTCACTGGCCTCCCTGCTCAGCTCGTCCCTCACCACGATTCATATGTATATCTCTCAAATTCGCAGGCTTATGTCCTCCCAGGAATTGCCCCAGACGTCTCCTGTTGCTCATCTATTGCAGGTCATGATGAATGAATGTCCAGGTGTGGCTAGAGTGTGCTTCTGGGACGGATATGCGACCACTTCTGCAACCAACTATTCCTCACTCATAGTCAACGCTCTTCGCTCCTTCACGCACCTCGAATCCCTCTTGCTCTTCGGTTTCGATATCTATTGCTTTCCCGGGCTACTCTCTCCGCGATATCTGGCCTGCACACCCTAAGCATTACTCCGCGAGTCAGTGAGGTACGCTTCCGATTCAGCCAGCCCGAAAGCCTCACCACCCTGCGAACCTTGTATTTGGCGGGAGCCGTCTCCTTTGTTATTGGATTCCTTGATGCAGTGAATCTCCCTTCGATTCACAAATTGGAAATTCGTGTTGAGGCAGAACACTATAACGAAACGCAACTTCATCAAATCGAGAAAGATATCTTTCATGCTGTTACTCGCAAATGTGGTCAATTACTACAATTTCCGCAAATGTGGTCAATTACTACAATTTCTTACGCTGGTCCTTCCCGAGACATGCAGTAACTTCTCTCTCGACCACATCTTCATGCTTGGAGCATTGAACCTCGTAGACTTGCGCTTGAATATCGTCGGCTCACAAATGCTCACGGATGAGCTCTGTAAGCGTATTGGCGAAACTTGGCCTCGCCTCCATACTCTTCACCTCGTATCCAAGTCACAACGAGGTAACGTATTCGATCCTCCCGCCGAGATAGTCACCCTCCGCGGCCTCAGTTATCTTGCCACAACCTGTCCTGAGCTCTCATATATTCGTATGAACCTCAGTGCATCCGGCGACCGTTGGGTACAGGAAGCTCTATCCATCACGCATATCAGGGCCTCCCACAAGAAACCCATAGTCCTGGATCTTGAGACGTCTTTCATAACTTCTCCCGATGCAGTCCTTATATACCTTCGGGCAAATTTCCCGATCATCGATGCATTGCGGCTCGATTGGAATTCCATGGAGACACTTCAGATGGCTGATAGATTCAAGGCATGGGACCGCTTGGTTTGCCTCTTATTTCCGGACGAGAAGCTCTCCTGCTGGCGCATCGGCTACGGTCATAAATGAACATTGTGTACGTATGTTGCCTGCAATCATATCCAGCAGTCCATGGATAACCCATTTGCACAGCAGCAAACCAGTCATCGAGCCAGCAGAGCCTGGGGATATTGCCATCAAATTTCCTCTCCACTTTGCACGACATACAATCTGTACTCCTCCATGTCGTCTGCCACATTCATCCCCTCAATATTTATCGATCCTTGGCCCTTGCTCTCGTATATCCTTTTGCACGAGAGAATACATACGAAACTAGTCCTACGGGCAATGATGAAGTGAAGTACTGCTTCATCCTGCCATGATTTAGCAGGATTTTGACTAGTGCAGATCGCCACCACTATGATGGGGGATCATCGAAGGGGTGGATGTGGCTTGGAAGTTTGACTCTGAGACGATTCGGTGGGTCCATACGATCACATGACACATTTGACATGAATGAGCGTGCTCCGATTTGGGCCTTGGGCCTGCCCAAGCCTGCCAGCTTTAGCTTTCAAATTTCAGGCCTTCAGGGCTACGGGCTCGTACACGACAGACGACGATGTCGGCTTTGTCTGATACCCTTTTCTCTGCCAGCACGGTGGTCTTGAACGGTGAAATGCCAGAGTCGGGTGCCAGTATACTAGATTCCTCAACGATAAGATGCTTATGAGCCAAGCCGATGACATTCACATTGACCTGAAGCAACACGCAGGAACCACGAACCGCCCTGCATCGGGTCCTCCTCTGCGACGAGCTCCTTCAAGATGTCCTGCAGTACATCATGCTACTCCGAGTCGATGAGCAAAAACATCCACCCCTCGTATCTATGGCTTTAGTCTGCAAAGCCATTTCTTCACCGGCACTAGCAATACTATGGGAGAGCTTGTTCAGTCTCGAACCCGTTGCTCGCCTCTTTGAAAGCCATGGCGGAGAAAATGTAGGCCTCTCGCTCGCTCAGTTTCTCGGCTACGACTGATACTAATCAAACACTGCTGTCCAGTTACCTCTGTCAATACCGCCAAGGGCGAGAAAGTATACGCAATATGTCCGCTTTCTCAGGCTCCACTTATTTGGCGATGATCCTTCCCTTTTCTGGACCGATCTTGCTTGCCCCCAGGCTCCTAACCAGCCTGCC
>JSYW01000938.1:0-18881 GCA_000787475.1 Lentinus polychrous | reverse complement strand
TCAGAATATCATGTGACTAGAATTTCATAAATTCATGATACAAGAATTTACCTCAAGATTTTCAAAACATATTCATCATTTCAGTGATATAAATATACTTATAGATTTTTTGTAGTTCTTCACTGTATCTTTAACGAGATCTTCACTACAGATTTTCCCAGACTTACCCACCTTTCAGCAACGAAGATACTCATATCATTGCTAGAGCATCATACATAGCATCTCGCAGAGCAGTTTCATACTATCTGACAAGGTGCACACTAGGTAGAGCACAGCAAACTGGTCATGAGCCCGATACGGTTAGTAATATCAAGCCAGAGACAGAGTAGAGACAAAGACGAGAAAAACAGGCATATCATCACCGGCTCTCTCCAAAACTAGAACTAGAAAAAGACAATCCTGCATCCTTGGAATGTCCGTCATCATGAAGCTCGACAATCTCCGGACGGGTGGTCCTCCTTCGGGGGAGAGGTCTGATGGGCCGAGCGATGACACTCGCGAGAGCAGTCGAAATGATATCAACAGACGACGTATCCGAGTCACTACCTTCGTCCTCGTCCTCTGACATCCCTGAACCTGAGCTCGACGTGGTATCAGTGTAGCCAGACGAAGTGGACGAAGCGGGGTCGTGGTACATTTCTACATCGTGACTGTCGGATGTATCGGAGGCATTACCTGTGGATTGACGTTTGTTTTTGCCGCTGCGATCTTCGAACACACCGAGACCGAGATTCTAAGGAGACGATATGATGTCAGGACGTATTTAGCATGAGTATAGTACGTACCATCTCGATGTAGCGGCTGCCTTCGCCTACATTCTCAACGTCTACGCTACTGGGGTCGTCTTGAGCTCGACGGGTGAGCTCCTCGTTAGAAGCTGCCAACTGAGGCAGGAATGCTTGCACGCGAGACAATACTGCTCGACCGCATGCATGCCTTTAGGGTTGGAATGACCACCTCTGAGTAAACAGACCAACGCACGTTCAGAAGGTGGTTCTATAGGGAAAGTACGCTTGTCGCCAAAGTCAAACTTCCTAGGAATGTCCTGTGTTTTCTGGGAAGTCTTGCTGTCCAGCCGCATGAAGACATTATCTAGAGAAGCAAAATGAGCATCGGGCGCAAGAGGTCGTAAAGCAAATTCACGCACGCATCCGCTCCTGCCTCTGCTCTTCATCTTCAACGTCCAGCCTCTCTGGTTCGCGAGGCTTTGTGGATTTAGTTGACGAATCGCTCATACATGCAAACGGTCATGGAGACGTCGACCAGGTTCAACTCTGAATAAGGCTTCCCCCCTGTCTCAGAGACGCCAGTCGATATGACATTACATAAGTCAAAGCGTCGAATTGTGAGATTTGTTCCCGATTAGGGCGACCAGCCACGAGGCGTTTCGCCTCCACTTCCCACTGATCACTTTATTTTCCGCTTCAAGTATCTTCACTCGGATAGAGAGAGAAACAAATGACACTGCATTGGGCGTATTCACTCTCACATCGTTTAAATACAACTGGATGCCTTTCCATAGGCTCTAGGGCGAACTAAAGCCTTTGGCGGACTTTGAATAGGACCCTTTGGTTCGGTTTGGGACCTTCGACCTAAACCGTGGCGAAGCGACTGGGGACGTACGTACGCAGCAAAAAGAAACATACTTCGCAGACTCGGAACTTGAAACACCAGGATCCCACTCGGCCCTTGCGCGAAGTCAACGCGAAGTACTAGTACTTGGACTCGGAGTGGTTCGTCGTGGAGATCATCGAATCAAATAAGGAACTTTGATGGGGATTTTGCACCACAAAGCCAAACAAATCCTGACCGTGAAGTGGATCAAGGAGAATTGAGATGATGCAATGGCGACGGTGACAACCAATGTGACGTCCAGACCCACTTAGAGAGAGCGTATATATAAGTAGGCCGGATAACCGAACAGTCTCCCAATCACCTCGCGTACTAAACCTCGAAGTGCGAACTTCATACCATTTCAACCTACAGTAGCTCGATACCATGGCCGACCAAGGAAACGCCAAGTTTGTCGTCACAAACCTCTTCAACGTTGAGGGCTGGATCGTCGTCGTCACCGGCGGCGCTACCGGCATCGGTCTCATGATCGCTCAAGCCTTTGCGAACAACGGTGCGAAGGTGTACATCGTCGGACGTCGCCAAGAGGCACTGGAGAACGCCATCAAGCAGTGGGGGTCGAAAGAGAAGTTGGCCAATCCCAAAGGCGAGATGATCCCCATCGTTGGAGACGTCGCGAACAAGGAGTCCATCGAGAAACTTGCGCAGGAAATCGGCAAGAGAGAGAAGAAGGTCGACGTTCTGGTAAACAATGCTGGTATCAGCTTGAGCACCCAGACTGTCGAGAAGGGGCAGGAGAACGCGCAGGCGTTGCGCGATGAACTCTGGAAGAAGAGCTGGGAGGACTGGGAGGCCATCCACAGGACAAACGTCATAGGGTAAGTACCACCTATAATCACGAGAAGATGTGATAGCAATCCTTCTAACATACCTATAGCTATTATTTCACAACTGTCGCGTTTCTTCCGCTGTTGCAGGCAGCGAATACCGACAACCACACGCCCGCCGTCATCAACGTCTCCTCTATCTCTGGTATCACGCAGACAACACAGCACCACTTCGACTACAACGTCTCCAAGGCGGGCACAATTCACTTGACCAGTCTCCTGGCGCAGGAGTTGACACAGAAAGGAGTCAAAATCAGAGTCAACTCGATTGCTCCTGGTGTATTCCCGAGCCAAATGACCGGTATGTTTGATTGCTTTGACTTGTTGTAGAACATTAAACCGAAGCATGTCGCAGCTGGAGGCATCGACGAGGCGAACAAATCCCAGGTAGAAGCAGATCCACAATACGGTGAGAAGAAGGGCATTCCCGCGGGACGGCCAGGAGAAGAGAAAGACATGGCCCAGTTGGCGTTGTACCTCGCATGCAACGAGTACATGTATGGCCAGGTACGTGTGCTTTTTCTTCAGATAGGGCCAAGGCAGAAGCTGATGAGCAATTTTGCAGACTGTGTCCGTCGATGGAGGATATTTGCTGAAGCATCCGTAGAGCAGTACGTTAGGGATCCATGTAGAGGTACATCGAAGACAACTGTAGCAATAGTCCCAGTAATTTGTAGCACAGAACAAAGGTGAACGTTGAACGTTGAACGTTAACTGGACGTTCACGTTGAGAATCGCCTGAGAATCACCTCGCGTCACGCGTGGAATCGGGTCGTAGGCGCCTAATCCGGATAAGGCATCCCAATTGAAGACTTTGCAAAACAAAGCCAAACATCCGCCTCCACCATGCACGCAGCACGCTTACTGGTGTACACAAAATTTACAGCGTAGTGCCCTTGTATTTACATATTCCTCTCTGGAACCTCCCGTTAGTCTCCTTTGTCCTGACAGACAATACAAACCGATACAGGTCTCACTTATTTGCGTCACGGTCGTTGACGTTGTTGTCATGTCTGGATCAACCGCTCGAAACGCCAAGCTCGGAGGATATGACTTCTACGAGAAGCTCTTGGGAAGCCCAAAGTATATCATGGCACCCACCCTGATACAGACCCAAAGTGATTTGGTGAGAGTGAATTGGACTCCTTCAGGTTAGCTTCGCTGAGACACGTAGGCGTGGAGAAAACTGTCGAGACGATATGGTGCCCAGGTATGCGCAATGATTCTTTGTCTTTATGCAGAGCACAACGTCGAGTACAATGCCTTTATCAGGTAATTTATAGCCCCGTGATTGACGCCAAAGTAAGTCTCTCGTGCGCTCAGACGGTAACCAATCTTCGTAACCTAAATGACCGCGCATAGACGTTCGTAGCTCACAAGATAAAAGCGTCGAACGGTGAACGACTTCACCCTGACGACGATGAAGGCGCGAAATTCTCCACAGATGGCGCAGAAGGTGGAGTAGAGGACCGACCTCTCATAGTGCAATTCTGTGGCAAAGAACCAGACTCAATGCTCACCGCCGCGAAGATGGTTGAGCCGTATTGCGACGCTGTAGACATCATCTCGGGACGCGTCCCGGAAGTTGCCAGAAGATATCCCTCGACTGTACAGGACGACTGGGATCTAACATGCAAGCTTAGTGAGCACATCTCCCTGGATTGTAGAGCTAGCGGTTTACCGTTGCTGTTCATCTCAGTTCACATGTTGCATGAGCACCTGAAAGTTCCCGTCACTGCCCAGTTCATGATCTTCCCGGATGTGGAGAAGACCGTGGAGTATGCCAAGATGCTCGAAAGCGCAGGAGCACAGATCCTCACGTGTCACGGCCGAGGACAAGACACTGTGAGCCTAGCATTGACTTCCCTCGTGATACGATCAATTAATGCTCCTTACTTTGCAGCGTCTGACGGATTGGGAGCAGATTCGCGCAGTCAAAGAAGCCGTCTCCGTCCCCGTTTTCGCGAACGCTATAATTTTGTACCACACCGACATTGCGGCATGTCTGTCAGTGACGGGCGCAGATGCAGCGGTGTCCGTAGAAGGCAACGCAGCCAACCCTGCCATCCTTGTTTCGTCTCTGTCTCAAATGCCACCTCCCATTCTTCCTTTACCTGACGAAGCACCACGAGACCCTAAATACTGGCATATTGAAGCAGACACGGGCGTCCACCCGGCCCATACAACTCTCGCGTTGGAATACCTACATATCGCGCGGACACAGGCGACGCCTACATCCAACTATTCGATCAAGGCGCACTTGTATACGCTTTGCCGACCTGGTCTCTGGTGCAAAGCCCGAACTCACTTGCGGGATAAACTGGGAGGAATGTTTGTTGAGTCCGATGATCAGAACGAGATTGTCGATCAATACGAGGAAGTTGTGAAAGAATTGGAGGTGGTTATGAGGAAGGATGCATTGGAGGCGGAAGAACAGGAAAAGACGCTTGAGGAGCTTGTTGCCATTGAGCTCCCAAGTGGATACTATCTCCCTCATTGGGTCGCTCAGCCTTCCATAAGCCCTTTCCCCAAATACGGAGGAGGGACTGCTTGCGAATACATTGTCGTCGATTAAGGACGTCGATCGTACACAATGTAACTCCCTCGCCTTCTCCCTTCGGGACGCAAGCCCCATACTTCATAGTATACCGTCGCAACTCCAATTCTATTCCAACAGCGACATTGAGACCTTACTGTACACCTTATTCCACTTCTCCGGTGTGCCTTCTAACAATAGCAATATCAAATCCACACTCCGCACGCCACCCACGAACGCTCATAGACCACCGCCGTTCAAGATATACTCAATCGCAGAGTGTACGTTTCCGCCTGTCGCAAGAAGAGCACGAATATTCTGTTGAGCGTTGGTGAAACCCATGTCTTGCAATTGCTACATATGCACACCAATCCAATCAGTCACCAATACTCGCCTCAAACATTGCCGCCGCGGAAACGGAAGCTCACCTGCAGTTGGACCTGGAACCGTTCCTCGGGAGGCCGGGTGTCAGTTGGGACAGGGGGAGCACCGAATGCTCCTGCGCCGAGCCCTCCTAACCCGCCCAACCCGCCGCCAGCACCAGCACCAGCACCTCCGAGCAAACCCAACATCTGCTGCAATAGCGCAGGATCACCGAATGGGTTTGGCGCACCACCTGCACCTGCGCCCGCGCCTGCTCCAGTTCCTGCCGCGCCTGTACCTGCTCCACCAGCGGGAGGGAACCCGAACGGCATGAAGGGGTTGAAGAGCGGGGGTTGAGCCTCTCCCGTTGCACCGCCTGCATTGATAGGGTTTGTTCCGGAAGATGTAGTAGATTGGTTGGATTGGGATTGTTGAGCAGTTGATGGAAGACCTGGAGCGGGGAAGCTGCTTGCTGCGCCTCCGCCGAATCCACCTAGCCCACCCAATCCTCCTCCGCCTCCCATCGCACTTGACATTTGAAGCATCATACGGAGGGTTTCCGGGTTGGAGCTATAACAGATGATTTCCGGTATGAGTAAACCATCCCAACGCTTTGCTTCGGGAGGACATATCATGATGGTGGGATGGAAAAGTGGCTCGAACGTACATCATTTGACGGAACCGCTCGCTTTGGAAGATCTCGCGGACTTGTGGACCCATGGCGGAAAGCTGTGGGTTTGAGGCGATGATTTGGTCGAGGATGGCTGGATTGGACATGACGCTGGACATTTGTTGGAGGAATTGAGGGTTATTGAGCATAGATTGCATCTGAATGAGACATCGATGGAAATGAACGACGCGTTATGGGGTTCGTCAATATGGACGTTAGGAGTGTTAGGTCATACGTACCATGTTGGGATCGTTGGGATTCAGGCCCATTTCTGCGAAAGGGTTCAGGCCAGCCATGAGACCGTATCCTTGGTGTGAATTCAGTTGCGTAAGCGGATCGTGTACGTTCTGCCCGGTTTGCATCGTCGGCAGGGCTTGCGGGGTGGCAGAAGACGATCCTTGGTTACGCGCAGCTCCTTTCACCATGTGAATTGTGTGTGAAGATTGGATCTTATACGTGGACAGCGTATCCTCATCCTAAAGTGGCGGTGGGTCAGAAAGGACCAATAGTATTGCATGTTGGAACTCACCTTGAGGACGCGGCCTGTCTCCAAGTGCACCAATCAGACTCTTTTACCAATATTCAGGGAAGTCTTAGAACATACCGGAGTAAATCAGCCTCTGGCGATCTGCTGGAACATCGGATTTCTCAGCAATCGCTTGCTTCAATTCGCTCACTGTTTTCTCCGGCGAGATGGAGATTTGGAGTTTGAGCTCGCTGGGCCCTATCCACTACGCATCAACAATACTATGCGCACGGTAACATAAGTATATGCACACCTTTGATATTGATCTGAATTTCAGAGTTGTCGGACATGGCGTCACAGGATATGAGAGCAGGAGGAAGGAAGGTGTTTGTCCTTGTTGTCCATTGCCTTCTACCTTTATTGCCTTTTTGAACGCGCGATGTCTTCACCATGTCGCAAAAATCGGAAACCCCCTTGTAAGCGCTTGCAAGGCAGTTCTTTACTATTGAATGGGCTTCCGGCCGTTGAAAGCGGTTGTAAGGCCGTCAAAAGGCCTTGCAACCGGCCTTGCAACTGCCATTACAAGCAGTTACAATTCAAATACCCTTACAAGGGCCGAGACTTTTTTGCTGCAGCTGTCAGCTGACCCAACCCAGGTATGTTTGGTCTCGTAGACTCGTACCCACGACCGCAGCAGCGGCACGGCGAGTACGCGTAAGTAGTGCTCCCTTATAGATCGTACGTCCTGCTCGCCAATTTCCCAAGTCCTGGCATCCAAGTCCTGGCATGACGCGGGCCAAACTAATAGCCAAGCACGTCAGTAGTCACGAAAGTCAATCGCCTGTTTCATCGAGGTATACGTTGATTTTGGTAATGATGACATTACTAACCTACTTCCAGGATATGTGACAGTCATGCGTGGAAGGCGACGCCGACCACCACTGGAAGGTTGGTGACCTGGAGGGGATCGCCATTGACCAGTCGGACCCTGCCGGCATACAACTGCGCTCATGTTCGTCTACATCTACCCTCCTGAGAGTTTCTCGAACCAGCCCGGGTGCACCTTCCATTCAACATCGACTGGTAATGTTGAGACATCACTCTTGGGGTCGCCTCGAGGGAACTCATATTCTGACACCTTGGCTCCGTTTGTTATCATGGACGCTCTCTATTATTCGCTGCATGTTCTTCGCAAGCTCAAAGTTTTCTCAAGTTCTTCCATCGTGCTGCTGACCGTTTCAATGATATGTCTGATATCGATGCGACTGATTCTGACTCTCAACAATAGACCCATGATGGTATGGATTATACCGGGCTACACTGTTTTGTATTATAAACCCACCTTCATCTTCTCCCGAATTCCGAGACTTTCGTCCTTTCTCATCTTTAGAGGGGCATGTAGGATAAGGTTGTTCAATTCTACAGTGTAGGTATACAGTGACGAAATGAGTCAGGAACAAGCGGGTAGCAAGAGCAGTCACATCGAATGGTAGCCTTTCTCTCTACACGGTACGAGCGAGCTTGATAACATCGACCATGCTCCACACACGCACCGATCCATCATCCGATGAGGACATAATGTTCCTCCCGTCTCGCGAATACTGCACTGACTTGACTTTGTCCTGATGCCCTGCGAGCTCGGCCAGGAGAATACCCTTCTTAGCATCCCATACATTGACGGTCCCATCAACATACCCAGACGCGATGAACGCGCCATCCGGTGAGTACGTAGCGGAGGTGACTGTTGATGCCCGTTGCCGCAGGTGGTGACGGCGTTGGCCAGTATACGAATTGCAGATGGAGACTGTGGAGTCATATGAACCTGAAAGGACGTCTTGTCCGTCCGGCGAGAACTCAACTACCCATACCGGGTTCGTGTGCTCTCTGATGATCACCAACTCGTCTCCGGTATCCGCGTCCCATATCCGCGTAGTGTTATCCTCGCCTCCAGTGACTACGCGATTCCCATCGGGCGAGAAACCAGCACACCATATCACGTTCAGGTGCTCGTTCAACTTCGAAATGAGTTCTCCAGTTTTTCCGTCCCAAACCTGAGCGATGTTTTGGGATACGGAAAGTAGGCGTCTCGAGTCCGGGGAGAATGATATGTGGTGAATGATGGAAGTGTGGGTGGGCAGAGTGGTGATAGTCCGGTGAGTGTTCGCATTCCAGAGCGTAACGGTGAAATCAACTGTGCCACTGGCAATGACTGCCCCGTCCGGTGACCAGGCAAGACACCACAAGGAGTCATTATGCCGCAGTGTTGCCACCTCTCTACCTTCTTCCAAGTCCCAGATGATGACGGCGCCATCGAATGATCCAGATGCAAGCTTAGAACTGTCCGATGAAAATGCCAATACGACGATGTCCTCTTCGTGCTTTGCTAGCCTGTGCTCTAGGATGCCGGTTTCGACGTCCCAAACTCTGACAATGGAATCATCGAATCCGGCAGCGACAACAGACCGCCCATCGGGTGAGAATAGGGCGTGGCAAGCAGCGCCTGCCTCCGGCTCATCCCCTTCGGACAAACAAAGGTGAGGCCAGAAGAAAATATCATTTTCCACTTTCCCAACAATGAATCGTCCGTCCCTTCCTGGTCTCTGCTTATTAGTAAGGGGTTTCTCTGCGGCCATTCCATCATAAAGAGCAGGTGAAGTCGATGGTCCTGCCTCGGGGCTTCTCTCGTCCTCGACTTCCATGGGCTCATCGTGCGGCAGAGGTGCTGCTTGTGCATTTGGCTGTGCAGCTGCGCGGGCGGCATATTGGCGCATCAAGAGATGTCTTACGGACAGACTGCCAGCTAGGGTGCGGTGAGCGAACGATCATAGATTAGGTACACAAACGTACCTTTTGTCCCCTCGTTTACGATGATATCAGGTGCAAGAACTCGGAGAGTGGTGATCATATCTTCTGGCCATTCACCATCCTGCTGTCCTTGTCATCGACATGATTCGTCCGACGAACTGAGTGAAACTCACTCCTAAGAGACAGTGCAAGTGCGCGTTGCTGATTACCGCCACATCTGCATCGGAATACTACACAAGCATTGAAGGATCCGATAGCTAAGATGGAATTGGTACGTACATCCAGGATAAATTGCAATGCATCATCTAGCGGGCTCGGAAACTGGAAGACGTCATAAGTGATACCAACACGCAAGAGGAGTTCGACTTACCGGTGTCTCTTGGGGATAATGCTCGACGGTCACCTCGGAGCTACCTGCGGGAGCATCGTCTCTGTCTTCACTCTCGTCCTGAGGCTCTGCGTTAGCGATGATTTTTGGAGGCCCGAAGAACCTATCCTTCGTCTTGTAGTACGAGAGGAACACCGCTTGGTCTTCGTTCGGGTTCTTGGGCGGTAGAGTTTCTTGTGGGATGATGGACACCGATGGCGATGGAAGCGTAGAAATGGATTGCCTATCTGTGGGCAGTAGGAACATCAGTCCCCAGTCTCCCCACGGTCATATCAGGGCAAGAAGATGACACATACCCGAGGACAGTGAGCTTCTAATCGTTCGCAAGCTGGGTCCCACGCGTTGCTGAACAGAAGATTCAGCCGCATGGCTAACCTCCAAGCTGATACCAGCCTGAGCGGTAGGCCCAATATCCCCGGAAACATCGATAGTGGCTTCGATACTTCTCTTCTTGAATGCACCCAATGCCCAATTGGTCGTTTTCACGAATCCCGAGATGAGGACGAAATCGCTCTTCTGTTTGTTGAAGCCGAAGCGTTGGGCAAATTTCTGCCACTTCTCGCGGTGTTTGATCATATACTCCCCGATCCACTCGTTTTCGACAATCCTCTTCTGCGATCCGCTCGTCTGCAAGATCAAGAAGGCTCCTTGCTCTTTAGAGCAATGCAGTCTGATCCCTGCGCCTGCTACCGAACTATATGGCAAGAGCTAGACTCTCAGCCAACAGTCATTGGTACGAGAACGATGGACTTACAACCCATGCGCTCCCGCCGCACCGGTTGCTCTTGTGATAGTACGGCTATAGATTGGACCAGCATTGAGGAAGTCTGGCGACTCATGAACGGAGATATCATGGATCTCTAAGACCTCAAAGTCCTCGGGTACCCCATACTCGTTCAAGGGGTCTCCGACCGGGCGTGTAACGTTGAACAAACGCTTGAACTGGCCTGTTGAGAAGAAGAAGCCAACATCGCCAATTTGGATCTCTGCTTTGGTGGGTTCGTCGGGGTAGTAATTGGGGATGCCGTATTCAACCTGAGTGAGCTCCTGTTGGTATATTGCAGCGTAGTTCGTCATTTGGATGGATCAGTACAGCGATCCAGTCCGATCTGGCGTAGATTGTAAACCGATAATGAGAGGGAAAAGTAGGATGTTCTTCTCATTCGATCTTTCTTATATCCTTGACTTCGGAGGCTATGTCTTGCCCATAAACGATAGAATTGCCACTCGTGAGAGCGCGTGAGGTACAGTGCGTACCTGGACTGAGGCTGCGTGATAGTTGGCATGAGGCAGTGAAAGACGCGCGCAATGCAATGCGGCGGTAGAAGAAAGACGACCTTTCGCCGATGTGGAGGACTTGCAAAGCAAAACCCCGAGGACTACCTGAAGATATATTGTGAGTGATAGAATCCATAATGCGAAGACAGCCCATTGCGATCCTGTAGGTACGAACCTCACACATATTCAAAAGGGGATGAATAATGCAGTCGAGTGTCTGCGCGAGCAAGATACCACCACCGTAAGGCTCTGTGGGACCTTAGCCGTTGTTAGAGACACGCTCTGTACGAGCGGTCAATGTGGCCCGGATTGGGTCGAAGAAGAACCCAGGTAAGTACTGTACCTGCTACGTGTATGCTTAATTCAAGTTATTCAGAAACCATCGACATCACATGCTATAGATAGAAATTTCCATCCAACAGTTGAAGAGAACCATATGCAGATCGAGGATCGAATACTGACTAGTGCATGGTAAGCTCAAAGTGCCGTTAGGGACTTGAAGTTAAAGGAGACGAAGAAGCGTTTTCGACTCTTGACGCGTTTGACGCGACTCAGACCACGTGCACACCACGACCCACTCACGTGTCACTTCTCGAGCTTAGCCCGAAAAGGAAGGTTTGATTGTCGGAACGTTAAACATATCCTCGACGATGCGGAATGGCTCCAGAAGATTTGGTATGTGTACTAGAAAACCTTCGCAGAGGCACTACGTTAACGGCGTGTGGTAGCAGTAGGTACTGTGCCCCCAGAATTCATGCCTAGGTTCTTCATCATCTCCTCGAACGCCGCTTCCAGTCCCAGCTCCGATGATATGGGGAAAAATTGTGCGCTACTCGACCTTCCCTTCGAGCCAGGCTGGGAACCATCGGACTGTGAGTCAGCCCTACCCTCTCTGAAATCGTCTGGTAAAGGAATCTGCACTGAAGGCAAGCGTCTTAACTGGTCCATCACGAATGCATGCGGACCCCTTGGGTCACTCAACATCTCTTGGTGCGACCTCCGCGTTTCCACTCCCATGGTCCACCAATCCATTGCTTCAGGGTTCTCCGCCACTGCAGACCATCCAGCGTCATCTCCAAAATTGTAAGCTTTGAACAGCGCAGAGGCTTTGCGAGCCCAATACGAAGCGTTCTTCCCGTCGCCGAGGCAGCAGTACGCTGTGACGAGGCGTCGGAGAATGGCTGGCCAGACTTCGAACGGCCAAACGCCCTCTTTCTCCATCAGATCAACGACTTCCATGCATGAGTCGACGATTCTACTATTGTTGTCAGGCTCACAGAGCCATTTGAAGAAGTCGGGATCGAAACGCTCTGGAACCGACGGCACTTTTCTCGCTGAGGCGTCGAGTTTCGCCCGACGGGCATCGCTCGCCATGGATTCTTCCTCAGAGAGGGAGCAGCATGGACATTCGCAAAGGAACTTGTAGCGATTGAGAAGGAACTGGCGTCGGTCTGCACGTGGCTCAAGCAGCTCGGTGTAGTTTCCGTAGATTTGTTCGCCCTTCTTGATGGGTAGTATTGCTCGAACTTCCACCGCGAAGGATTCTAGGTGCCACTCCCACTCGCAATTCGGGATACAACTAAGTCCGGGAATAGAACTATTAGATCTTGAAGCATCATTGTCTTTGGGAGAACTTACCTATGATTGATGCGCGAGATGTCATTGCAGACCGCCGCAACGCTATACGGATGCTGGGGAAGGCCATCTACACCAACAGCGTTGGTGTCGGCGATGCCCTGGAGGAAGCTCCGTGTATAGCCCTTGACATTACGCAAAGCAAGGAAAGCATCTCGGTGATGCTCCTCCATCCGAGAGATGGCCTGATTCATCTCTGTGTGCGTCCAGTATCTAAGGCCGTTACAGAACAGCAACAACGGACGCTCAGCAGTGATCAAGTCACCGACGTTAAAGTCCCGTGTTGCGAACATGCCAATCCCCGAGGATTTGTACGGACGGATGACATACGCGGGGGATTCATTCACTTTGACGGGCTGGGGGAAGTCGGGGAGATTCATGATGGCTTCTTTGACGGGGCCGTGTAAGATGCATTCGACAGATGGGTTGTCGTACGCCTTCTTGTCGCGGGTAAAAGGCAGGGTAGTGATGATAGGCACTAGGCCTGGCTCACTGTTCGGTGGCAAATACGACTTGATTGTCAAGTAAGCAGTAGCTGGGTATGTCTCGGGGATTGTGATCGTCTTTCGTTTGGAACCAGATGCTTCATCGTGGCTCGGAGGTTGCAAGGACGCGAATCGTTCTCCTTGGTCCAACGGCATATACGTCGAATTGGGTCTGAACGTTAGAGATATGGGTGCTGGAGGTAGAGGTGGAAGAGATAGTTGGTTACGAACAGACTCGACTGAAGTACAATAGAGCTACGTGGGCGGAAACTTCCCCATTCGAGTGGCAGAGGGGCGGGCACCAGACAAAGGCTTGGGAAGATACTTATACAATTACCATATAAGGATCAACACTCGTAGTGGCGACAGAGCGTCGAGCGCTAGCGACGATGCCAATTTCATGCATGCAACGTTGGGAGATTGTGCACACCGTGACACCAAAGAGACGGGAGATTCATAGTATACATCATTTTATGCCTTATAACTTACTGCTGATTGATATACTTCGTAGTGTTCGCACTGCTCCGGTCAACTTGACAGCTGCCAAGCAGGCAGTGCCATCTACCGATGTAGCGTCTGATATAAGAACGTTCACCTCGAATCCCATACGTGTCACTGTGTCAGACATCCCCAGCTAGTATGGCCTCTCCCGCCCAAGTATATGGCGACCAGCTGCAACATCTGCGTTTCGGAGAGCCCTACTGGTACCCCGACCATCCTGGTGACCCTCCCATAACCATTGGTGATGTCGGCTTCTTCGTGAAATCGGGACCCGACCACAAAAAATTCAAACGTTTGTTCAATATCACTGTCGACGCTACTGACAATAAATACAACACTCTTGGAGTCGCGAAGGGATTCAGGCGAATTGACATACCGGCTCACGTTGTCGTGAAGAATGACAACCTGTTTGACGCAGGTATTCAAATGAGTGCTAGTGTGAAGGCCGTTGAGTCTAGGGTCGATGTCAAAGGCGGGTGAGTGCTGATCGTGATCTGAACCTGCGGTAAGTACTGACAAGACTGACTTTCCTCTATTCTAGTCAACTGGGAGATTGCCACTTCAAGCTTGTATGCCAAAGTGAGAAGGGTGCTTGGCTTGTTACCCGTACGAATTCAAGGAGCGAGGATGTCCTAGTGGACTGTAACATCCTTCAAACAGCCATGGAGGAGAATCTCGAGGCATGGATTGCGTTTGCACGCACTAGCTGCCAGTTGTCTGGGCTCCAACCGGAAGACCTCCGTCTTGTCCGAGGATGGGTTAAGACAACCCAGTGGGGGGTTGGTGCCTTTTCTGCTGCCGGGCAGGATGCTGGAGCCGGATTCAGCGGAGGTGACCCAAGCGGCTTCGTCCAAGCAGGCGTCTCGATCTCGCTATCTTCAGAGTCCATATCGACACCAGTGACGCGAACGTATCAGCCACGTCCCGGAGATTCTCCGACTGCAGCCGACAACGATGAACAATGCATCTTCATTTCTTACTTCCAAGTTCGTCGTCGAGCGTCATCATGGTTCAAGATGAAAGCTCGCGCAGGACCACACCGTCTTCCGTCTGCAGATGACAGTGAAGACGAAGCGTCTGCAGGTCTTAGCACACCGTACTATCAGGTTGAATCAAATCCGGCCGTTGATGACATACCAGAAAGTGTGGGGCTCTTGTTCAACGAACCTTATGGTAGAAGCAGTGTTACTGACCACCCGTACAAACAGGGACTTCTTGATTGTCTACTGAGTTACATTCTGGAGGTATGCTTTCCATCTCATACGTGGGTATTTGAATTTACTCAGAACTACCGTTGGAATGCAGATGAACGAGGACGCATCAATTGCTCTCGCTAGTGACGATGATCTCTATCAACTTGTTGGTGTATGTCTAAATTTGTCTGTAGAAATTGGCGTACGTTGATTACTGTTCTTCAGGATAACCCCTGGCCGCAGAACGTCAGAGCTTTTATACGAGACGCAGCGCCGCCAATCATGGTTACATCTGGCGGGGGTACGTCCAACTGGCACTTAATGTGTTAATATTCCGCGCTCATAATTCACCAGTGGGTACATTGGACCGTTCAAAAATCAAACATCAGCATCTCGTGAGGTCTCTCCCTATCCTCAGGACTACGGTGCCATCAACAATACCTACCATCGCAGAACAACTACAGTACATGCCGTGGGAACTAGGCCCAGCCTTTCCTCCTGCTACTACATCTACCAGACAGGCAGCAACCTTCGACGATCCGCCCAAGTACTCAGACACTGTTGCCTACCCTTCCGATGACCTCGACGCCCCCGACGCCTCCGTCCTTGGACAGGGGTCTTCCCGAAATCTAGCCTTCCCCATCTCTCGCTCAGGTACAACATGGAACAGAGAAATGGTACAAGAACGACATCAACCTCTTCCTGTTGTTCCCTCTCGAGAAACCACAGAGACCGGCAGTGGTGAACCAATAATGGCATACAAACGGGCCGGGGCAGTTTTTCCTCTCTCTATTACAGCTCGTACCAGACAGGCAGCGAGCCATGATCCGCTCAAGCACCCAGACATTGTCGTCTACCCATCCGATGCTTCCGATGTTCCCGTAGAAGAACGATGGTTTTCTCGAAACCTAGCCTCCACCTTCTCTCTCCCAGACACAACGTGGAACGAAGAAATGGTACAAACCCGTCGCAGACCTCTTTTCTCTGGAGCAAACACAAATATCGGCAGTAGTGATCACACAGAGCACAATCCACTCGTGGATAGACGTAGGAATTCAGATACGAGCGCGCCACCCCGACCAAACTTCGATCCACTGAGAATCTCACTCACTGACTCGCCAATTCGCGCCAGGCTGACGCGTTCTCTGTCCGAGAGAAAGCTCTCCGGAGGTGGTAAAGCCAAGTAAGCCGAGTATCGTTCATCAAGACAGTGAGTTAAAATTGCACGTTTCATCTACATATCTCGTTGCTTAGTCTTTCTACCCACTAGCTAGTGAAGGACGCTATTTGAGTCGATGGCAAGTGGCTTCCATGCGAGCAGTACATACGACTGGGTTGGACTGGGTTGGAACGCTTGGGAGTAGAATTCGTCCAGATTCTACTTGTAGAGAAAGTGGGCTCGGGCGACCTTGAGGAGCTTTATAACAATTCCAATCTTCTTTAAACGCCCCTTGACGTGACGGATAGTTATTAGTTTGAACTTCCAAATAGTATGCACCCTTGCCATGCCCCTCGTTGTGACGAGTTGAACGTTGAGGCATCTGGAATGCTTCATTTTCTTACTATTTACATGCACGATTGGTCGTACATGAGTGACGGCGGTGTAGCACAACTCACAGAATTTGGACGTTCCCTCTTCGGCGCACACGGGTAAATCAGTGATGTCTTGTAAGTAGGCTTGCGCCGGAGCTACTAACCCCACTAGATCAACGCCCACGTTTCGCATGTGCGTAGGGTTGCTGATATGAATCACACGCGATTAACGAGATCAAGATATTCATACATGGTATATACTACAGACATCCAAGTGCGCAGTTATTCAGATACACTGCGAGTAATACTAGCGGGACGACGCGTCAGTTCTTCATCTTCGCACCAGCATCAATGTAAATCAACTCACGTCGTTGAGTTTGCTGCAGGTAGAGCCTGCGGCGCAGACGGTAGGGCCGGTATAGCCAATGCCACCACACTAGAAAGCATGAGCCAGTTTGTCATCGGTTTGATTTCATGCATGTCTTACCTGTCCGTACTTGGCTACAGTAGGTCCGGAAGGAGCCGGTGTTGTAGTCTGAGGGGGGTTCGGAACAGAAGTCGTAGGAGCAGTCGTGGTAGGAGGTACGGAAGTCACCGGTTTGGTTGGAGCAGTGTTGTCGCCGTCTGCAGAATATAAGTCAGAAAATGGAACTGCGGCGAATTCCTAGAAAAGACGTACTCCAGACAGGAGGACCAGGGATAGGGTACGAGGTCTGCGTTTTGGCCGCATCGCTGTAGATGTCGATGTTGACACCGGGATCGTTGGCACCCCAAGCACCGGGGATAGGAGCTAGATATGCGTCAGAAGGGAACGCAGATCCACTTCCGGTGACGATTAGGTTAGCACACCTAGACAAAATTGAGCGCAAGCGTTAGTGGACACCTCCAAAGACGTGATGGATGGAGACATACTCGGGATAGAACTGAGGCGTGTTGGCTTGATGGAGGGCAAGCAACTCGAAGCGGATGAGGTAGGCACCAGGCTTGAGTGCCGAGGGAATGGTCGCGGTCCATTGGAGGGTGTCCATGACTTCCCCGGTCGCCCACGTACCATTGTAGACGGTGCCGCTCAACAATCCGGCCTCGTTAATCTTGAACCACTTCAGACCACTGTAGTCGATGGGTTGACATTACCTCCGAGTAGACATGAGACCTGTACTCACCTACTCTTGGTGCTATCGCATTTGGCCGCACCACAGGAAGCCATATAGACGGTGACCGGGCCTTGTGCGTGGGTCCATTGAGTCCAGTGGGCAGTGATGGGAGTGCCTGCCGCAATAGTGATTGACTCCGGTATGGGACCGTTGTTACCGTCATTGTTACAGTGCATGGTGGCATCGGTGGGGTTCAAAATGGGGTTGTAGCTAGAATATGGACGACCGGCGGTATCTTGACCAGCGGCTATAATGACGAAAAGATTGGAATGAAGTCCTCGCTCGCAGTGAACTGTACGTACGGGAGAGATACGGTTGCCATCCGGGATAGGTGGTCGATCCGACGCTCCAGCTGGTGACACCGCCGTGTGCCGCGACGGAGGCAGCTTTTGCGAGTAATACAGCGGCAAGTGCAGCGGTAAACTTCATAATGAGCGCACGAATAGGTCAAAGTAGCTCGAGGGATTGAGAGGTTGCGGACTCACAATATATACGTTGTGCTGCAGTCATTCCGACGACGGGGACGCGAAATTGACGCAGAGTAACGTCGAAGGGAGAATCGTCGGCCACGAGTGGCTGTTTACGATCGAGGAAGACACTGTGGGGCAGGCCTGAGCGGCCAGAGTGTCTTGGCATAGCTTGGCATGCGGAGAATTACATGCCTCGACATGGGAGATTCGCGAAGAGGTGCTGGCGTCAGAAAGCAAAGGGGTTACAGAAGAGCAAAAAGACCAAAGCAGGTGACTTGGTAGTTATCGGTCGCGGAGAAACCTGGTCGCAATGAGAGCTTGCAGAGAGTGCCTCCGAGCATCACATTGCAGACGTTCCCGCATAAGGCTCGGATGTACTTCGCTGGGACAGCACGTTTCAACCGTCCGTGAGATACCGTGGCAGAAATCAGGACTATCCAGAGGAAGAACGGAGCAACAAACAATCCTGCGGGAATTCGGTCGCGTGGGGCTGAATCGAGCCTAGGAGGCAGCGAATCCAAGGTCCGGGTGAGTATCGTGAGGATGATCATTTCTTCGCGGCTTTCACATCATCGGTAATCACGTTACAGGATTATATTCGCAAGCAGTGAGACCTGAAGTAAAGTCCGTTGAGTAGAGATACTGACCTATGTCAAGAACGTGACTTCCGAGTCGTCATCAGCCCAGCGTGAGGCCCGGCGTGAGCTGAGATTAGGGGGTATGACCAATGGGTGAGCCTCCGCGGCCAACTGCAGCTAAAATCTCGTGAAATAGGCCAGCTCAGTACTTGGTGACTTGAACATCTGGCGACTTGAAACTTGCACAAGTGTGCTTTAGCCTTTAGCAGACAGATCTCGTTCCCAATATGGCAACTGTTCACGTGAGCTGTACGCTAGTCGCACCAACCACCTCCGCCCAGGGTCCTTCACTGGGGACGCGCAACTC
>JSYW01000934.1:0-40093 GCA_000787475.1 Lentinus polychrous | reverse complement strand
GCTTGACGCGCCAGATCAGTTGCTATATCCAGGTGGATAGACAGCCATCATAGCCGTCGATCGTTTCTCCTCTCCCCCACTTTTGCATCTCTTTCCGCCACCTCATCCTCCAGCTCCCTGCTAGAATACAGCATACAACCACAAAATCATGTCTGCCTCAGAACAATCAAAGAACGTCAGTCCGATGCCCGAGGGCGTCACTGACCCAAACTACAAACCCCTCCCCGGACGTCTGGGCAATCTGACCCAAGAACAGCAAGATATCCTGAACCAGTTCCGCAAGGAGCTTCAGGATGAGGGCTGGTTCGTCCCCGAGCGTATGGACGACGCGACACTACTCAGGCAAGGATCCCTCCATCTCAACGTTCTCGTGCAGGCGTTGACTTTTACGCTCCACACTATAGATTTCTGCGGGCCCGGAAATTCGACCTTGCGAAAGCAAAAGAGATGATCATCTCTGCAGAGAAATGGCGGAAAGAGTTTAAGGTCGATGACATTGTCAAGTAACGTATCATGACTACCATGATGTATGTGCCCCGTCTCAAACTAATTCTAATCCTAGGAACTTTGATTTCAAGGAAAAGGAGGAGGTGAACAAGTACTACCCCCAGTTCTACCACAAGATGGACAAGGTATGTTCCCCATCAATCGATTGGTTATCGCTTAACTCGTCTAACATGGACATGGCACTTGGCAGGATGGACGGCCGGTGTACATCGAACAACTCGGGAATATAGACGTCGCTGCGTTGTATAAGATCACAACGCAAGAACGCCTGCTCCAACGGCTCGTGTACGAATACGAGAAATTCCTTACCCAGCGATTGCCCGCGTGTTCCAAGGCAGTCGGTCACCCCGTCGAAACCTCCTGCACCATCCTCGACCTCAAGGGCGTGTCCCTCACATCCTTCTATCGCGTGAAGGACTACGTGATGGCTGCAGCCTCCATTGGTCAAGATCGATACCCCGAATGCATGGGCAAATTCTACATCATCAACGCTCCATGGGGTTTCGCGACCGTCTGGTCACTGATCAAGCCATGGCTTGACGAAGTCACGGTAGCCAAGATAGATATCCTTGGCTCATCCTACAAGGATAAGCTCTTGCAACAAATCCCCGCACAGAATCTGCCCAAGGAGTTTGGTGGTGCCTGTGAATGCCCCGGTGGTTGCTCTTTGAGTGACGCTGGCCCATGGAATCCCAAGAGCACATGAGGAATCATTGGATTGGGTGTAGAGCGTAGTAGCGGACATTGCACTGTTTTTATATACCACACTCGATTGAGTACTACGAGACGTCTTACGCATCGCATCGCAAATGCCGAAACCCATGCTGAAGGTATTGAACGTTTGACCTCTCCATCTACCGCTCTCATTTCTACATTTCCAATCCAAAAAATATCTTAACTTTACAACAAAGTTCCAGACCTCCACCATGAACATCGTCATCACACGTTTTGCTAGGATTCCACTATATCTGACCTTTGGAGAAGTAGGGTAGGTGAAGTATCGTTACGACATGCAAAGAAAGACACGCAAAAGACGAAAGAGCGCAAGACAGAAGCCACCCCATTGCACCCCACCGCCGAAGATGACTTAGAAGCATTCTGCAGAACAACCAATCAGCATCAACAAATGTACACGGAACAAGGGAGGTACGTACTGCGGTGAACGATGCCAGGGCCAGACTCGTCATACTCCTGCTTTGAACACCAGAGGTTCTGGAAGGTACTGAGCGACGCGAGGATAGAACCACCGATCCAGACAGAGTATTTCCTTTCAGGAGGAGCTACGATCTTGACCTTCATGCTCGAGGGTGCGAGGGCGGTCAACTCCTTCTGCATACGGTCGGCAATACCAGGGAACATAGTAGTACCACCGGACAAGACAATGTTACCATAAAGATCACGACGAATATCCAGGTCGCACTTGTAGATCGAGTTGTAACTGACGTAACAATGAGCGTCATTGACAGGAGGAGATAGGGAGGCTAATTCACTCACGTTGTCTCATGGATACCAGCGGCTTCAAGACCAAGGAATGCGGGCTGGAAGAGGGCTTCCGGGGCACGGAAACTGGATTGCTCATCAGCGTATGCACAGAAATATAACACTAAATTTTCAACTCACCGCTCGTTACCGATGGTAATGACCTGTCCATCAGGCAGCTCGTAGCTCTTCTCGAGCGCGGATGAGTGGGCTGCGGTCTGGAGTTCCTGCTCGAAGTCAAGCGCGACGTAGCACAGCTTCTCCTTGATGTCACGAACGATTTCACGCTCGGCGGTGGTGTGGAAGGGATAGCCACGCTCCATGAGGTTCTTGATCAGGAACTCAGTAAGGTCACGACCGGCAAGATCGATACGGAGGATAGCGTGAGGCATGGAGAAACCCTCGTAGATGGGCACAGTGTGAGTGACACCATCACCGGAGTCGAGCACGATACCCGTCGTACGACCGGACGCGTAGAGCGAGAGCACGGCCTGAATAGCGACATAGAACGCTGGCGCGTTGAACGTCTCAAACATGATTTGGGTCATCTTCTCACGGTTAGCCTTAGGATTCAATGGAGCCTCTGTCAAGAGGACGGGATGCTCCTCAGGCGCGACACGGAGTTCGTTATAGAATGTGTGATGCCAGATCTTCTCCATGTCGTCCCAGTTGGTGACGATACCGTGCTCAATGGGGTACTTGAGGGTCAAAACACCACGCTTTGACTGAGCCTCGTCACTGTATGCAGGGGAATCGGTATGAGATCCGAGACAGCGTTGAAGACAGCGAGATACGTACCCAACGTAGGAGTCCTTCTGACCCATGCCAACCATGACACCCTGGTGGCGAGGACGACCTACAATCGATCTGGTACAACATGAGCATATATGCGTGGACTCGTGGATAGCGATAACTCACGGGAAGACAGCACGGGGTGCATCGTCGCCTGGAGGGCGGATTCAACGAGTTGCACACGATATCACTTGGAGAGAACCTTACCGGCAACTAGAGCAGCGCGTTAGCGATGTTGTGACGGACGGGAAGGTAGAAGAGCGGTACTCACAGCCAGCCTTGCACATTCCGGAACCATTGTCAATGACCTGGAGAGGGCGACGTGAGCGAAACGGGGGTATGGTGGGAGTACTGGATGCTACATACGAGCGCTGCGACCTCATCCTCCATTTTGGCTGAAGATACGTGTAAGGCAAGAGATGTAGAAGATTGAAGAGATTGGAAAGCTGGAAAGCGCGAATATATATGTCAGCTGGGAACGGGGCGGTGCAAGATGCGCAGCAAACGCGAGCGACGACGCTGAGACTGCGGCGAGGAAGAGAGCACTGACCTGGCGAACGACGTGGACGATGAGGGGCTTGGGCAAAGGGCGATGGCCTCCGCTGATGCGACCGTTCTCGAATCAATATGCCTTATCCGATCAGATTTAGGGCAGGCTCGGCGGGACTCTGCCTCTCACCGCCTCTCTCTCGCTCTGTCCCTTCTCCTGCCTGCCTGCGGGCCATCTCTGGCGTTCAGCCATGTCTCCGACGCATTCCTCTCGCCGACAAATCCATCCCGACGCCGCTCCTCCCTCTCTACCGCCATAGAATGCTATTTGTCACGCTGTCACGCGCTGCATCGAGTTGTCACGCTACTCACAGTCACAAGTGACCAGTCGCGACGCGTCAGCGCGTCAGCTTACGTCAGCAGCAGCATCCTGGAATTACAGCCTCAGCCTCAGGCGAGTGGACATTCAAGCAGCAGCCTTGGACGTGCAGTCAACTGTGCAACTCTGTGTACCCTCTTTCTTCCATCCTACTTGGCACGCAACCACCTGATCTTGGCTGAACTGCGTCCCCATTCAAATCTCCCAAGATGCCGCTCGAAGCAACCATGATCATCATTGACAACTCCGAGTACATGCGTAATGGCGACTACCAGCCTTCGCGGTTCGACGCGCAGTCAGATGCCGCAAACATCATATTCCAAACCAAGATAGACTCGAATCCAGAGAACTCGGTTGGCATCATGACGATGGCAGGCAAGGGGTGCGGCTTGTACTTTGGCTCGCCATATCACCCACATGCTTACTCTCCCGATCCAGTCCAGAAGTGCTTGTCACATACACCAAGGACGTGGGCCAATTTCTCAAAGCTATCCACACGGTATCTGGCAGCGTTGGAGGCCAAGCCGATATCCCCACCGCGATCGCAGTTGCTCAGCTTGCATTGAAACACCGTCAGAACAAGAACCTCCGGCAGCGGATCGTGGTCTTCGTAGGCTCACCACTAGAAGGTCAAAGCGCAGACGAGAAGAACATGATCAAGCTGGCCAAGAAACTGAAGAAGAACAATGTCGCGGTTGACGTGATTGCGTTTGGTGACGGTATTGAGGAGGGCGAAACCAATATCCTCAAGGCGTTCGTCGAGAACGCATCCAGTGCAGACAATTCGTTAGTGCTTTCTACAGTTCCAACTCAACTCGCGTACTCAGACATATTATTCAGCCATTATCTATCAGTCCCTCCGGGACCGCATCTATTGTCGGACCTTGTGCTCACCTCACCGATCTTGGCCGGTGACCGCGGTATCCCTGAAGAGGCTATGGAGGGCGCACCAGCAGCTGCAGGTGGTTCGTTTGAGTTCGGCGTCGACCCATCTCTAGATCCCGAACTGGCCATGGTATGTACTCGTGATAAAGCTTTGTACATTCATGGCTCACAAATCTCTCGACATGTAGGCCTTGCGTATGTCAATGGAAGAGGAGAATGCGCGACAAGCGGCCGCTGCTGCTGCTGCCGCCGCCGCCTCACAAGGATCCGCACAGGCGTCTTCCTCAGCACCTGCGCCTGCAGAGTCTACGACAGTCGCGCCTGCACCGGCAAGCTCAGAACCTGCGATGGATGAAGACGAGGAAGCTATGCTACAACAGGCCCTGGCCCTGTCCCAAGGACAGGATGCAGGATCTGGAGAGGGCCAGGACGAGGATGAGGACATGTCCGAAGAAGAGGCAATTGCGCGCGCTATTGAAATGAGCATGAAGGACAACAATCCCGAGCAGGGAAAGCAAAAATGATACTGTATTGTACCGCATTCTTCGTTTCACGCATTCCGATTGTTTTACGCACTTCTCTCATGCAAAGACTGAAAGTACTGAGATGCCAATGCCAGACAACACGAGGCTTTTGGGTGGCTCTAACAATCACTGAGATTGCATCTAGATACATGGAAATGCGCTAGCATCACAACCTTCGGCACCGTGTAGCTCATGATTGAGAGACAAAGGCCTTGCCCTTCTCAATGTTCTTCTTGAGTTCAGGCAAGCAAGCCTCCAACAGCTTCTCTTCTTGAGCAGAGAGGGGACCAAGAGGGTGGATCTTCTCAACACCATTAGGCTATAGAACGTTGTCAGTTTTGCTATATAGTGATAAACCGCGACAGATACGTACGCCAAGCTCAACGTTGGAGGAGAAATATTCAACGCCCTTGTCAGCAAAGAGAGGGCTCTTGACGAAAGTGGGAGTGACAACACCCTTCTCACCAGCCAAGCCACGGAGGAGAGCATTGGCAAAGCGAGCACCGGCATAAGCCATGGAGAGGGTTGCGCTACCAGCACCGTCCTTAGCCTTCACAACCTCGTCACCGCCGAACTGGATACGGTGAACAAGCTTGTCGTAAACTTCGCCCGTCAGGTTCTTGCCCTTCTCGGTTTGCGAGAGTAGGGGGACAATAGTGGAGCCGGAGTGACCACCAACGACAGTGACCGGAGTCTCTGCAGGATCAGCACCAACGATACCAGAGAGGAAACGTGCCGCGCGGACAACGTCAAGGGTGGTGACACCGAATACCCTGCGAGGATCATAGACACCGGCCTTCTCAAGGGTGGCAGAGACGATGGGCACGGTGGAGTTGACGGGGTTTGAGATGACAAGGATGTGGGCCTCCGGAGAGACACGGCCAATGGCAGCAGCAAGGTCGCGAACGATCGAGGCATTCGTCTGTGCATGGAATGTCAATTCGGCCCGCGGTGTAGATAACACCTTATTGGGAACTCACGTTGAAAAGGTCATCACGGGTCATCTTCAGTTCGGCTTTAGTACGGCATCTGAACAAAGATAGGACAAGCAACTTACACCAGGCTATGGTTCGATGCGTTAGCACATAGTTCGCACCAAGGAGAAAACAACTAACCTTGCGGGGCACACCAGCGGGGATGACGACGACCTTGACACCCTCGAGAGCCTCGTCGAGCTTGTCTGCGGGGTAGCCCTTGACCTGCATACACGTGAGAGAAGTGAGCTGCAATCTCGCGACGGGAAGCAGGATCTGCACACCTCGCTATTGGTATCAACGTGGCTAACATCGGCAGCAACACCGGGAGCGCCGCGAATGTCGTACAGGTTCAAGGCGGTGACATGCGGGTCAAGCTTAAGGAGGAGGGAGAGGGGTTGACCGATTCCTCCGCCAGCACCGAGCACCGCGACCTTTGTCTGGCGCGGGGCAGAGGTCGAGAAGAGACGGGCGGTGTTGAGGCTGCGGATGGCGGAGCGAGCGAACATGATGGAGGGGACCGGGGGGGACAACGAGCAAAGCGTGTCGGGGGACGAGGAGGACGATGGTGGATGAGAGAAAGCTTGAGCAGAAACGCGTGCTGGCGCCGGGCGATGATGAATATGAGCCCGAGCGGGCAGGACCGGGGGTGTCCTCGGACGAGACAGGAGACAGGGACAGGCGCTGAGGCGCGACTCGCGAGTACGAGTGCGGGACAGTCGCTCGGGCGGCAACCGATCCCCGGGGTCCCCGGCGACGGTCCCAGGATCCCGGCGACGGTCCCAGGATCCCGGGGATGGGTCCTTTGGTTGCTGAGCTGGTCCTTTGTCCCGTCCTCCGCTCAGTGTCGCGTCCGCGTCCGGTAGACCCATCGCGAGGTAGGTCTCCCATTCATCTTCTGCTGGTATGTTTCTCTTGACAAGTGCTCACCATGTCTCTCTACAAAAGTGTGCATTCCATCGCGTATTCCGAGTCGCAGGATGGCCCAGCATACTCAGCCATCCTATGATGTTTCGGCGCACCAGCTGCAGATGCAAAGCTCTGTCTCTCAGTCTGCCCAAGATGCCGCTCTCGCGCAGAGTCGGATGCAGGAATCCCTAAAGCGTTCCGTCACTCTCGTCTTCTGGTACAAAGTATGCTACCCTACACATGACATTATCCATTTGTTCACCATCTGCTCAAGGCAGGCGCGAATCCCCTCCGACTTCACCAAGAGATTGCCACCTTTCCCCTCTTCCAGCTCTCGCAGTTTACGCAGCTCGTGAAAGATCTCGGCTTATCACCGTCAACTTACGTCGACACTTACGACCCCCACTCTGATACTTGGGAGCAACAGACAATCTCTGCCGTTCGCGTCGTCGAAAGCGAGCAGCGTTTGCTTTACCGCCTACGACAAAGCCTTCTTGAAGGGTTCCTTGACAGTGACTGTCCCGGCATTGATCATGAACTTGGCCTGCAATCTCGCATCACAAAGTCTTCACAAGCCTTGTCCCTGAAGCGCCCTCTTCAGGACTCCGAGCAGCCTGGGCCTCCAACAAAACATCATCGCAAAGACAGTTACCCTTCTCCACCCAATGGATCTGCTTCGTCTCAACAGTCTACGCCCCCAAGCAGTCTATCCTATCCCCAGAATCTATCCGCACCCAAACCTGGAGGGGAAATTATTAGTTTCAACCAGCCTCCAAACACACAACCACCTGTGTCAGGCCAATACCAGATCTCCCAAACGTACTTGCCCTCCACTCACAGTTCGGCATCCAACACCGTTCCAATTCATCCTCATCCGCCAATGAAGCGTTGGCCGAACGATTATACCGTATCTGAAATCGCTGCTGGCTTCCGCGAAATGGACGCTTTGATTGCTCAACAGCCGAGCTTGACACAAAAGATCACATTTGAACGTGTGTTTGGGTGCCGATATATCAAATCGACCGTTTGTCGCCATCGCGCCGTCTGGAAGAGGGCAGACCCTGCTATCAAGGAGGTGTATGAACGTATGGGACAGATCGAGCGCGCCGTTTGGGGCGATTTCGTGAAGAAAGTTGAGGGGCGCGGAGGCGCCGCTGCAACGCATGATATTCAGGGAAGCTCATCCATGGGCGAACCTCAACAAGCTATCCCGCAGCAAACGCATCCTCAGCAAGGCCATCCTCAACAATCGCATCCTCAGCAAGTCCACCCTCAACACCCTCATCCCCAACAACCTCATACACAGCAAGCTCACCCTCAACAACCTCACCCTCATCCACAGCAGGCTATATCTCAGGCCCCACAACCTCAGTCTGTACAGTCACCACTCCAAGGCCAGCATGTTCCCCAGCCAAATGCTGTTCCTCATGCGGTGCCCGTACCAGGCCCCGTAGCAATGGGAATGGTCCCTCAACAGCTACACCATGGCTCTCTAGTGGACGGAGATGGCGCGCCTGCGATGGGCTCTTTGGGCCCTCCCCCAGTGCATGCGGTCACGACGAACGGATTACATACGGGTACGAAAATTCGTTGTCACGACTGGTCGTGGATACTGACTAGTTGAAAACTATTCGTGTGCCGTCCAGGTTGAGACGGTCTTGCATACGGGCCACCGAGCGTCTCGGTACGGTCATTGGAATGTATTTATAGCTCAACCGGCGGAAGTTTGAGATCGCAAGGTATGCTCTTGGTTAGATCCACTGCGGTTCCGTTGAGACACTTGCTCTCGATATTGGCGATGAAACTTATATACAACCTCTCGAACGCTGTCAGATGTGAGGACTTTATGAGGTCGAGTGCACATACCTGAGTGGTCTAGTCAGGATGTAGCTATTCAGGCTAGGCTGGTGTGTTCGCTGTACCATCGCTTCAGAAATTGTGCCGTAGGTCCGTACTTACTGTGCTGAATACTGACGCGGAGCTGAATACTGACGCGGACGAGCGAACGTGGGACTGCAAGCCGTATTCTTTCTGTTCGCCTGGTCATCACGACCCTGACGATTCCCGAGTAACGTGTTCTGACGGTACTCCTGCAGGTTTGGTCCTCGCTGGGCTGGTGATCGCGGAGATGCCGTAGATGCCGACATCGGATCTGCTTACACCATCACCATAACAGTCGATTTCGGATTTGGCGACAACGTCTTCGCACCCCTGGCAGACCCTAGCATACGCGGTCATTGCAATTGAGGTCGATATTGGCAGGTTAGACTCTCAGAGCAAGGATCATCGTATGAGCACTTACGTTGAGCAACTTTGATGAGAGATACGCAGAGATCCCTTACTATTAGGCTACAGCGATCAGTTCCAGTATCCCGAAACAATGGTAAGGGGGATCACAATGAATACGGGCGCCAAGGATTCATTTAGTTCTATGGGCGCTTTTACACATACTGCCAGTACTCAGAACTTTGCCTCGGACCGGACGACATTTGGACGAGATCTAAAGATCTAAAGAGGACAAGCCTCACCTCGCGGTCGTGCCGCAGCCTTGAAAGAGCGACTGTTGGACGCGATAATACTCAATACTGTCCGACTTTCAGTCACGAAACTCCTCCATAACCATGTCAGAATACCGGGCCAAGGATGAGGATACCAAGGACGAGAAAGCTAGGGTCAAGTTCGAGTCGATCAGGAGATTCAGAGATCCTGTACATGACTACAGTATGGATCATATATCCCATATTTTGCTTTTGGCTCTTGACTCATCTGGTGGTCTCTAGTGCCTTTTGGATCGCTAGTCTGCTCAATCATTGACACGTACGCGCTCCTGCTCTCGAGGTGTAGGACGGTGACTGAACAATGCCATCCAGACCACAGTTTCAACGCCTGCGTAACGTCAAGCAGCTAGGAACATCCTATTATGTATGGGCAGGAGCTTCTCATAACCGCTTCGAACATTGTCTCGGTACGTATCACTGTCTATCGTCCACAGTCGGCTCTTCATATTCTTACCAATTCAAAGGTGTCGCGTATCTGGCACAGAATGTTATCACACATCTACAACAAGAACAGCCCGAACTAGGCATCACAGATAGAGAAGTTGACTGTGTCACTATCGCAGGCCTATGTCACGACCTGGGTCATGGTCCTTGGAGCCATGTCTGGGACGGTATCTTCATCCCCAACGCACTGTGAGTTCTGTGGTTCGTTGAAGCTTCTCATTCAGTGTACTGACTCAATGGTTTAGACCAGGCAGCAACTGGAAGCATGAGGACGCCTCGGAAATGATGTTCAAGGATTTGGTTGAAAGCAATCACATTCCTTTGTCGGAAGACGACATCTTCCTCATAATGGCTCTCATTGCAGGCGACCATTCTCGCTGCCCGTACGTCATCTTGCCGAGACTTTGGGGCGTTACTAACGGCAACCCAAACAGAGACACCAAACGGTTCCTTTTTGACATCGTTGCTAACAAACGAAACGGACTGGATGTAGACAAGTCGGTGACCGCCTTTTCGCCCGGTATGGTTAAGTACTCACTGATTGGGACAGATTCGACTACATCGCACGAGATAGCAGAGCTGTCTTCGACAAAGGTTTCACCTCGATCACAAGGTGTGTCATTGGTATCATCTGTGTTTGTTTGTGGCCAACATAGACTCGTAGACTCATAGCCTCGTCACGAGTGATCGATGACCAAATCTGCTACAATATCAAGGATGCCAATCAGGTCTATGAGCTCTACTACACCAGATTCAGTCTACACAAGCAAATCTACAATCACAAGACTGGTACGCCCCAGGAACTCACTGTTTGTTCTCAATTGGCTCACTCCAATTCTAGCGAAAGCGATTGAATACATGATTGTGGATGCTCTTCTGGCAGCAGAGCCCGTCATGCAATTCGCGAAGCACATTCATAACCCCAAGAAGTATCTGTACCTCACAGACGAGATCAGAACTAGGATAGAATCCAGCGATGATCCTGTGAGTTTTACTCTTCGTACCTTTGATATAGCGATAGCTCATGGTTTCAACTTCATAGAGACTGGCAGAGGCACAAAGAATCTTTGAGAGAATCAACACTCGAGACCTCTACAAGGCAGTTGACTACAAGGTCATCCCCTGGGACTGCATCACGGCGTGCAGGTCATACTTTACGCCGGAGAAGATTGTTGCTGCAGCAAAGAAGCTGGAGTTTAGCTCTGAAGACAACGTGGATCCCAGTAACATTGAGAGCCTTAATGCCAGACATGTTATTGTTGATCTCTCGCCTATGCACTATGGGATGCAGGATAAGAATCCACTTGAATATGTCAAGTTTTATACTAAGCACAGTCCTAACGGTGAGTTTCCGCCATGTGTAATTCAGATCGTAGCTAAGGCGAATCTTTCAACTTTGTAGTATGTCTCAATGCGGAGCGTGGTGATATTTCGGGGCTGATGCCAACCGTTTTCGGTGAAGCCATGCTTCGCATCTATACCAGGGACAGTTGGTATGTGGTCCATCCATACTCAATCTTGTGTGCTAAATCTCGCTACGTTGCAATAGTTTCTTTGGCCTCGTGCAGGCTGGGTTTAGAGATTGTCTCAAGCGTTTCAACGAGGAGATTATCAACCCCGCAGTCGCCGATTCCGAAACACCCCCGCCGCGCCCTCGCGCCCCCCTCTCACGCAGTGCATCGAGAACGAGCTTGTTCGATGAACCATTCACCGATAATCGCTTTACTAGTGTGCCGAAGAACTACCAGCCTTCATCCCCAAAGGGTGCCAAGCGGGGCAGGGATGATAACAAGGACAATTCTCCGAACAAAAGAAGGTTTAGCATGCACTAGATTGCACATACACAGGACGGTTTCTACTTCCTATCACGCTACATACATATACACATGCACTACGCATTTCTCGATCAGTACAGTATATCCATGTTGCATTATTGTCACAGTTCATACTACACCCGGATTTCCGTCTATTAACCATAGTATAAGATACATGAGTGGAGTAGTGTATCGGTCGAATGGGGTACGGTGACTTGAATAACATTTCGACATCTTGGAATTTGCTCTAGTGGTTCAATCTGCTTCATCATCACGAGACCTGCTAGGTAATAACTCCGCTTTGGCATCGTTGATCTCAAGCGATACCTTTTTGGCGGGAGTCACGAAGATTTCAGGATGGATCGCAAGAATGGCACGCCTCAGAATTCGTTCGAGTGGTATGGGGTCGCTATACTTGCGCCCAACTCTGTCGACGTTGACAATTTCGTCCGGATGCGGCACTTTATGTTTGTCCGAAACCGTATCCTCCTGCGTAAAGGTCCGTCAGAGACCGTAGAAGCCAGTCAGCACGAGAACACACGTACTGTTGGAATCGACAGAGTCAGCCTAGGTTGAGCGCCGAATTCGAGTATGCGGTAGAGAAGAGATATGTCGAGGGAGATGTCACGGTCGGACGGGTATCCCAAGAAGCGATAGGTCCAGAACCTCTGGGGCTCTATGTCCCGAATATGCGGAAGCTCCTGTTGCATCCGTAACATGAGGTGCTTGAGAACAACGCTATACGCATACAGGGGAAGTGGCCGTTTGAACGCAGAAAACGTTCGCAACACGACATATGCGGCAGGATAATCCGGAAGAGCCATGAACGTCTCCAGAGCTGTCACCAACAATCCGGGTGAGATGTGAGGGTGACGGTTCATGTTGGTGAAGGTGAGGAGATGGCGGAATAATTGCCTGGGAGTTGGGGCGTTCCGAGGAAGTTTGGAGCGTCGGTTGCGCCATGTCTTCTGTGTGCGAGATTTGTTCATGACATGGAACAACAGCCGATAGGTGAGTTGGTCAGGAATCAGCCCATGTGTCGACGTGCCGTGCTGCAACAGTAGATCATAGACGGCAAAGGCACGGTCAAGACGAGACCTTTTGATGTGTATAGCGATGAGGGCATTGCATACGCTGACTCCAGAGCCAGCCATGATCCACGGTTGTAGAGTGGAGATCAGGGAGTCTGTGCCAAGCTGTGAAAGCTGCTGAACGGTTGATTCATCTACAGAGGGTGAAAGACGATCAAGCATTTGAATCGCTGCGTCGGCGGGGGCTACGTCAAGAGGCAAGGGTGTGTCCCACTTGCGTAACTTGTCTATTAGAGATTGGGTTTGGGGGGAGAGGTCAAAGTACTCTGATTTGCAGCGCACGTAATCGGCAACAACTTTGTGCATGACTCTCTGTGGGCACCCGAGGGTGACGACAAGCATGTGGAGAGCGGTACGAAGACATTCCTCGTCAAAGTCGGATTGTATGAAGGCGCGCCTGAGGTCCTCGTGGAAGCCCTCTTTGTCCTGACATCGAACGAGAGTGTCGAGGATGAATATCTTGGTGCGAAGGGACAGAGAGGGGACGAAGCCTTCCTTGAGCATCCATTGGTACACCTGGGCGGCGGCAGCCCAGTCGCGGTGCCGAATGAAGGCATTGGCGGAGAATTCGAGGACGCGCGACCTGGAGGGATTGCTGAATGTGGATGTTTCATAGAGAGCCTTGCGGAGTTTGTTGAGAGCAGTGGGGGTCTGACCAGCCAACAGACAATGGCGCACGGCACGGACTAGTGAGACTGCGGAGGAGCGGTCGGCATAGTGAACATAGAGGGTATGCTCCCTGCCATGTGTGCCTACGCGTGCTGCAGGAGAGGATGGCGAGCGGGCACGGGCTGTGGCAAGCGCAGCTTGGCTGAACCGGCGTAGGCAGAACCTCACCGGAAGCATGTCATAGCGACCACCACTTTGTGCGACCACCACTTTGTGCGACCACCACTTTGTGCGACCACCACACTTTTGTTTGAGATGGTAAGTAGAGCAAGTGTACTTATGAACCCACGTGGTGCTACTCGGCGCTCGATCACACCCGATCGTGATGATGACGCTTAGCCTTGAGCGCCGAGATGTCGCACCTTTCAGATATTCGTCCTTCGCTTGCGCTTTCTTTCGTCGTTGAACAAGCCAAGTCCCCCGCCAGGCTTGTTCCCCTCTCTCCACCATATCCTCCAACCCGCCGCCCGCAACAGTCCATTTGGCCCCAGCGGGCGCTGTTGTCGTCTCATTTCCGGCAGCGCAGACTGGCACCGATCACACTGCTGTGGCTGCCGGCGGTTTCGTTCGCGTAGATCTCAAACCAACCCCCGCTAGTCGTCATGTCGCCCAATCCGCCCTCGGACATTGAGTCGTCGTCATCTCTCGCAGTGAGCAGTCTTCGCTCGCGCTTCGAGAAACTCGCCGTCGACTCTTCCGGCGACCCGCTCAGCAGCAGACCTCCGAGCGTCCGCACTTCGCCCAGCCCGGCTGCACGCAGGCCCAGGGCCCTTTCGAATTCTGGCGAGACCCTGGATGCAACACCCTCTCTGCGGCCAGCTTCCTCTTCCTCTGATATTAGAGCCAGTCTCAGAAGGCGTCCCCCTCCACCCCCAACCCATCGTTCGCCCTCGCCCGCTTTGTTCACCGCCAGCCCCCGTGCTCTGGTGCCTTCTGATGCAGATGCTCCCGCTCATGTCCCTGACATAAACATAGTGGAGGAGCCGTCAGTCAAGCCCTCTAGCATCAGTAGAAAGCCCCCGCCCCCTCCGCCCCCCTCGTTGCAGCGGAACGGTGACTCTTTTCGGATGGGGCAACCCACATCGAACAAGCCGTAAGTCATACTTCCCCACGTTCTCTGTTATGCAGATCATCTGTCACTACGACTCGGCGCATTCCCGATGAGTCAAATGCATCGCCCCGACAAATGTAACCATGGTCTGATATGTTATATAGGGATTCATCTGCTCCCGCAGGCAATGTAGCCGCCACCGTTAGTATGCTTAATGATCGCCCCGTCCATAATTCCCCCAGAGTCATCACAAATTCGCCCCGCATTACAAGTCTGAGCCTCACTCCATCGGAAACACACCTTTCCCCCGCCTCTACCCGGTCATCAAGTCCTGCAGAAGTGGACTCCGGTCGCCCCCCTCCATTACCTTCTCGTAGGACGGTCTCCCCCTTTGATGATTCATCTGATCATTCTCAGCAATCAAGGCATGGTTCTATCGGAAGTGGCCATTCTAGCCAAGACAGTCTTTCGTCGGCTGAAGCAGTCGAGTCCACAGAAACTTCAGCCCTTTCGACTCCAAAGCTCAATACCCCTCCTCGCCTACCACCCAAGCCTCCACCTAGACCTCACGCATCTGTTCCCGTTCCGCAGACTGCTAGCTCCCTACGTCCCCCTCCCCCTCTTCCTGCTCGGAAGCCAATGGTCGATCAGGGGCCCTCTCGTAGGATGCAGATGACATCCGAGCCCAAACCCATTATGCCACCCGAGTCGCAAGATACGTTTGCATCTCCTCCAGGAGAACGTAAGACTTTCGGTAGAATGCCTCCTCCTCCTACTCGCACCATTGGATTGGGTGATAAGCTTCCCCCTCGTCGTCAAACTCAATCCTCTGGTTCATCCAGTGAAGAGGAAGAGGAGGATCCAAAGGTTCGACATGACTTGCTCCCAGATGCCAGCCGCTCTTCCCGCCGCCCGCCCTTTGCCCCAGACATTAGTCCCGCGATTCACATTGATGTCCCTGCTTACTCGAGTGCGGTTGCTGTGTCTGGCAACATAGTCGCTGTATCGGCTCATCACCGTCTTCGCATTTACGACCTCGCACGAGGAGACGTTCCGCTTTACGATCTAGATGCAAAAACTATGGGCTTGGATTTGAAATCCAAAGAGCTCAAACTCACCTCGCTGGAATTCCGTCCGGCGAACAAGGATGTTAATTCCGGGCGCTTCCTATGGGCTGGGACCAAAGAGGGACATCTATTTGAAATCGATATCCATTCTGGCTCGTTGACCGGCATGAAATTCGTGGCGCACACCCACCCCGTCACTCACATGTTTCGATACAAGGACTCAATGGCGACCATGGATGATGCCGGCAAAGTCCTTGTCTTCTCTCCAGATTCCACGAGTGACGGTGATTTGCCGTTGGCGTACACTCAGTCGCGTGTTGTCCGTATCGCCGACAAGCAGGAGTTTGCAAAGATCCTTGGCGGGCAACTGTGGACATCCGCGAGAGAGTCTAGTGGAGCTTCTGCTACTTCGCGTGGGCCTACTGTTCGAGTGTACGATATCTTCACGCCAGCTGGCGTAGGGAAGTCAATCTTACCCACAGAGCATCTTGGCACGGTCACGTCGGGCACGTCGTTACCGTCCCAACCTGGTCATGTCTTCTTGGGGCATGAAGGTGGTTGCATCAGTATCTGGTCAATCGACGACAATGATGGAATACCGCAGTGTATCGAAATCGTCAAGGTGTCCACATCGGACGTTCTCTGTCTTGAAGGTGTCAATGATAGGCTTTGGGCAGGCGGACGTCAAGGCATGATCGCAGCTTATGATGTCGTCCCTCGCCCCTGGATCATGAGCAATTGCTGGATGGCCCATGATAAATTGCCCGTACTCAGATTAGCCGTAGATCCATATGGCATCTTCAGACATAATCGACTTTGTGTGTATAGCCTTGGCAGAGATGACCGTATACGCTTCTGGGACGGTTTGCTAGCTGTTGACTGGATCGGTGAGGACACAATCTCTCCATATTGATGATGTAAATGCTCACCAACTTGACCAGACCAAGAATTGCTCAAGCGCGATCGCGAGTTCTGCACGTTCAGAACGCTCAAGATCCTGCTTGTATCATGGAATATCGATTCCGCCAAGCCCGAATCGTTGACCGGCTCGCCGGAGAACGTCAACTTCCTGGAAAATGTCCTGAACAGCGTCGATAGTCCCGACATCATCTCGTTTGGTTTCCAGGAGATCATAGATTTGGAGAGCAGAAAAATGGCTGCGAAGACGGTGCTGCTTGGAAGCAAGAACAAAAACTCGGATGGCACCCATTCTCAACGGGTTACCACGGCATATAGGAAGTGGTACGATCGACTGAATCTTGCAGTCCGGCTTGCCTATCCCGCCGAGCAACCATATGGCCTGATCCACACCGAGAGTCTTGTCGGTCTCTTCAGTTGCATCTTTATCAAGCACTCGGAGCAAGCTGCCCTCAAGAACCATTCCATAACTACTGTCAAGCGCGGAATGGGTGGGCGATACGGTAACAAGGTCAGTGTCTAGGACACACGCTTGAGGCTCTTCTAACATGCTTCCCACAGGGTGGAATCGTTTGTCGGTTCACTGTGGATGACACCTCTATCTGCTTGATCAACTGCCACCTTGCGGCAGGACAGAACCACGTGCGGCAACGCAATGCAGATGTTGCGGCCATCTTGGAGGAGAAATCCGTATTCCCAGAGTACACCACTGAAGAACCGGTAGCCTTCGTCAACGGCGGGGATGGCACTATGATCCTGGATCATGAACTCGTCTTTGTAAGTTTTACCATGACGCTCGTTGTTCCTGCGCTCATACCTATCCAGTTGAACGGAGACATGAACTACCGGATTGACCTAAGAAGAGACGCCATCATCGCCGATATCAAAGCGGGAAATCTAGCTCACCTGCTCACACAAGACCAGCTACTGAAGGAAATGGCCAACAATCGTGGTTTCCGACTGCGGACGTTCACTGAGGGACGCATCACCTTCGCTCCAACATACAAGTACGACCGATTATCGTCAGAGTACGATACCTCAGAGAAGCGTCGGTCACCAGCGTGGTGCGATCGCATTCTATGGCGTACCTTAGACGCGAGTCGGGTGGAGCAGTTGCATTATCAACGGTATGAGCCTAACGTGTCAGACCATCGTCCCATCTCTTCGGCTTTCCGTATTACGGTCAAGTCGGTGCGAAGAGATGCCCGCGAGATGGTGAAATCCGAAGTGAAAGTGTTGTGGGAGGACCGAAAGAAGGAGCTCCTGGGAGCCTCACGAGAATATTATGCAGAGTATGTATCATAATGAGACTGTTTCCCATCAACGGACATGACTAGCTAGCACATATGGACTATGTCGGACTTGCATCGCAATGTAGAACGCTTTTCTTCGTGGAGAGCAGATATCATAGTAGACCAGGACGTTTGGTGTCAAGCGTTCGAGCAATTTCTCTAGCACAACATTGGATGTAATCATATTCTCCTCTGTATTGTAGCCCAGCTCAGAAGACAGCAATAGTATTGACTCGGATGACGATTGGAACTCCAGGCACCTGTACTCAAATACACCAAGATGCATCGTTGTAGTCGTGGACAGGGATTCATGGGTACGGCCCAAAGACTCGTTAATCTGCTGGTCTCGCGCCAATGCTTCCGAGTGGAACGTACAGGAACGAGTTTGAGCCAGCGAGAATCGCAGGGGCGATAAGTCGACGACGTCTGCGAACTTTCCGCAGAACTTGATGAACCTTCTGCATTCATTGACGGAAAATTGCAGTCAACGTTAGCAAGTGCTTCTTAATTCACAGAGTGTGTACATGACGGGCAACTTGCGGCTGCCAGCTGTAGGCCATGGTGTTTAAAACGAATTGCGTTGAATGTTGGAGGAGTTCAACCGTGACGTTCAACCACTGCGCTTACTATAAGTAGCTTTCAATAGTCGTTGATTCTCGGGCGCCCATCAGTTCAGGCCCGATCAATGATCATGTAGTCGTGTAGTGTAAGTTGACCGCGTCGCCGCGATACAAGAACCTCTGCGTATTTCGAACGATGTCTCTTGTCTTCAAACGTTATAGGCAACCTTACGATGCGTTGTACGTGAAAGGGTAAGCGTATATGATAGGCATGTAGAGCGACCCCGTCCAAGGAGTTGCCCAAGGAGTTGCATCAACGGTTCACTTGGCCTGCCATGACCCTTACCAGAACGCCAGAAGAACATATGACAATTCACGTCCCCGGATCTCCCACAACCCTTATTCATTCAGTTATTCTCTTCACAGAGCCGTATCATCTGTGGATATATCCTGCGTGGCTCCCATATCCTCCTATTTCGTGAAGAGTCAGTCCGGCTGCCGCAGCTATTCACTAGTACCGTCATGTGAGTGAGACAAGACTCAAAGTCCAATGACATCTGCTTCTTCGAAGACACAGCTCGATATTCTTGGTACAGAACGGGGACCCGTCTTTGGATACCACTGAACTTGTGACTCTCTTCTTGCCAGGTCGGCGTCGTGGTCATGGGAATGGTCTCCATTTCAAAGTGACTGAAAGGAGAGTGCTCGGCCCAGGCCAACTATATGCCGGGAGCAAGAGACGTGAGTAGCATGCTCATCTGCACACGTTTCAGCACCGGTATCGTTGAACATATGATCCTTTCAGTAAGGTATTAACACTATTGTTCTGAGAATCGTCTGCAGTGCTTCATTTCACGATGAATTCAGTACGGAACGTCACCGATGCTCTGTTTCGCAATGGAAGAGTGCACCTAATATTATGTACTGATTCACTTTCTCTTACCGCGGTCCTTGACGTCCCACCATCAATTCTTTCACACTAACAAACGTCCCGTGTACAGATCTAGGACGACATGTTTTGGATTTCGACGTTCTCATGATCGTACCCTCGTATATGCTCAACACCACTTTATCTGCTATGCTGCGTATCGTCCACTCAAAAGAAAGCGCATAATCAGAATATGCTTCTTCTCCCGGGTCTCTGGTGTCCACTTGACTCTTCAGACGTATCGCCTTCCCATCCTCACCGTATCAGAGCTTCCAGCTTCTCCACCTTGTTCACACCTATCTTACGGACGCGCCGGAGTGTACCACATAGGATTCACTTTGGGCCATATATAAGGACATGCCTTGCATTTGCTTCTACCAGGGATCTTTCCCGACCATCTCTATATACAACTCCCCATCTTCGTCATAGCCGCAGTTGATCATGGGTCATCCTGAGGAGGTCGACATTGTCGTTGTCGGGTACGCACAGCGTGCGGCTGGCTCAGCGATTTGTCCCTAATACGTCGCTTCCAGAGGCGGTCCCGCAGGATGTGTTGTTGCGGGTCGACTTGCATATGCAGATCCGAACTTGAAGGTCATGCTCATTGAGGGTATGTGCGATTATGCCTTCTTGTACGTTCAGGACTCACTTTCTTTCTTTCTCAAGGCGGCGCGAATAACCGAGACGACCCCTGGGTATATCGGTTAGTACCAATGTGCCTGGTGTCCAAGGGGTCCTCTTAATATTAATACGAATCCCTCTTAGCCCTGGTATCTACGTTCGCAACATGATGCGGGACGGCGTGTACGTACACTCTTATTGGGCAGATAATAGTCGGCTTAGACCAGATTCTTCACCATCAGAAACGACAAGGCGACCTTCTACACGGATACCATGCAATCGTCCTATCTTCGCGGCAGACGAAGTATCGTTCCGTGAGTGTCCATGACAATAGAGTTCCTCGGCAGGTCGAACTCACATTCTTGACTCAGATGCGCAAACATCCTTGGTGTGTATGCTCTACAAGCCACTTGTATCCATACTCAAAAATCTTCTCCTGTGAAGGTGGTGGCAGCAGTATCAACTTCCAGGCGAGTCGTCTCGTGTTCTATCAAAATCCGTTATTTGACGTCATGTTTCTCAGATGTACACTCGGGCTTCCGCCTCCGACTGGGGTATGATTGGATTCATCTCGAACTGTAAACATTATGACTGATCTCGTCACCAGATGACTTCAAGACCGAAGGATGGACTTGTGAAGGTTAGCCGTTTAGGCATTTTGTAACGTCATGGTGCATAAGTTAACATAGTACGCAGACCTTCTCCCGCTTATGAAGCGCTTGGAGAACTACCAGAAGCCTTGCAACAACGATACGCATGGTTATGATGGCCCCATAGCGATCAGCAACGGTGGACAAATCACTGCTGTCGCCCAAGATTTTCTGAGAGCTGCCCACGCTGTCGGGGTACCCTTCAGCGGTAAGCATAGGCACGTCAATTATTAGAGATGAAAGGAGCTGACGCGGCCCCTCCAGACGATATCCAAGGTATATCAAATCAAAACACAATGCTGTTGTCTTTGCAGGCATTGACACAGGCGTATATAGATCTCAAGACCGCACATGGGGCAGAAATTTGGGCCAAGTACATAAACCGGGAGACAGGCCGTCGTAGTGACGCTGCCACAGGTATGGGGCATTCACTGAACCAGAGTTGCAATTATTGACCTGCCTCGATAGCTTATGTCCACAGTGTGATGGATGTTCAATCTAATCTCTATCTCCGTTGCAACGCGCGTGGGTCTAGGGTGCTATTCGATGAGAACAACAAGGCCATCGGAGTCGCGTACGTTCCTTCTCGGAATCGCACCCATGGTGCACAAGTACAGGAGACCATTGTCAAGGCACGTAAGATGGTTGTCCTCAGCTCTGGCACCTTAGGCACCCCCCAAATCCTCGAACGGTCGGGAGTCGGTAACGGTGATTTGCTCCGTCAACTTGGCATCAAGGTTGTCAGTGACCTTCCCGGTGTCGGGTAAGCTCTTCGATGAGTACTGGTGGATCGCGGTAGCTGATATTCCTTTTTAGCGAGGAGTACCAGGACCATTACACTACTCTCTCCAGTCTGTATCTGCTGACTATCCTATCCATGTCGGACCTCACTGATGAATCTCTTCATTGCAGTCTACCGTGTCTCCAACGAGACGGCCACACTTGATCAGTTCTTACGAGGTGTTAAGGAAGTCCAAGATGAGGTTTGTCATTCTTACGTGTATCAGGAGGGCCGGTGTCTAACGCAGGCCAAAAGCTCTTCCGTGAATGGGAGACGTCACCACAGAAGGCTCGCTTGTCCTCCAACGCCATCGACGCCGGGTTCAAGGTACTTACGATTGACAAGGGCTATATCAGTCGGCGAAATTTCTTACATGACGGGCTAGATTCGTCCTACGGAGGAAGAGCTCAAGGAGATGGGCCCAGAATTCAACGAGTTGTGGAACAAGTACTTCAAGGACAAGCCAGACAAGCCAGTCATGTTTGGGTCCATCGTCGCTGGTGCATATGCCGACCACACACTGCTTCCTCCAGGAAACTACGTGACAATGTATGACAGCGATTGGTCAGCTTTGATCTCTGCACTCATGTACTTTCACCCAGGTTCCAATACCTCGAGTATCCCGCTAGTCGTGGAAAGGCACGTTTTCCCATGGGTGCTATTGCGATCATCTAACTGACTTCCGAACAGATCCATATCAAGTCGCAGAACCCATACGTCGAGCCCTTCTTTGACAGTGGCTTCATGAATAACAAGGCTGACTTCGCACCTATTCGTTGGAGTTACAAGAAGACTCGTGAAGTCGCTCGCCGCATGGATGGTAGGTTCATCCGAATGGCTTGAAAGACTTGCTGACGCTTACAACATCTTGCAGCATTCCGTGGGGAGCTCACGTCTCACCACCCGCACTTCCACCCCAACTCAGCTGCAGCATGCCGCGACATCGACATCAAGACTGCAAAGGAGATCTACCCGAACGGTTTGACTGTGGGCATCCATATGGGTATGTCGTTATCTTCACGATTGGATGGTGTTTAGCCTGAATGTTTTTCTCTCATAGGCACATGGCACAGGCCCAGTGAACCATTCGATGCTAACAAGGTCCATGAAGACATAAAGTACACTGAAGAGGATGACAAGGCAATCGACGACTGGATCGCTGATCACGTTGAGACCACGTGGCATTCTCTCGGTAAGATGAAGAGTTCAAAAGGTCCTACGTATAGCTGACTAGTCGGGTACTAGGAACATGTGCCATGAAACCTCGTGAGCAAGGTGGTGTTGTCGACAAGCGTCTCAATGTTTATGGTACAACGAACCTCAAGTGTGTGGACCTGAGTATCTGCCCGGTACGTACTCAGTGTCTCAGTCACAGATGTTTCATTGACTAAGTTCTCACAGGATAACCTGGGCACCAATACTTATTCCTCTGCATTGTTGGTTGGCGAGAAGGGCGCCGACCTGATTGCCGAGGAGCTTGGTAAGTGCTACTTTACAAATGGCGAAGACATCTGTAGTTGAACGTGAATGCAGGTCTTAAGATCAAGACTCCTCATCCGCCAGTACCTCATGCACCCGTGCCGACCGGGATGCCAGGCACGCAACAATTCCACCACTAGGGTTATTACATGTGTTCTCTGGTATCCGGTCTTAATGATTTCTTTCATTTTTGCGCCCCTCTAGCCTATTCTTCCTTCTTCGGTTTTCCTTCGGAGATGCAGTATGTACGATAAGAGCCGTGGTCTTCGCGCTGGTATCTATCGAACTGTCAATGTATCACAAACTTGCCTCTGAAATTCAGGACGTTCTTACTTCGGTTTGCCGATCCCTCGTTGAGCCTTCTGCGGTAAGACTCAGATATCGACCATGAAGTCCGTCTCTGATATGGTATGCGTGCAAGTGGATATACTTTGAAGAGAGTAACTTGACGGATAAGGAACAAATGCGAATGCAGGTTAGATGCACTATTACTGATAACCGACTTGAGTATGGTCAATCACGTTCCATTGCAAGGCTATGAACGTACCGATGCTTTAAAGTTTGGAAGGTATCTTCTCTCGGAGAGGTATACCCTTTTCGGAAGACTGGACGGTGTACTTGCTAGCATCCGTATCGAGCTTAACTTGACTGGAGGAGTTGAGATTAGATTGACTAGCGATACCGGTCAAGCCAAGACCGGCCGCTGGATCTCCGTCCCTTCTCTCTTGCTGTGATGTTCGGCCTCTTTGCATGTCTCTATCCTGGTTCTCCAGTGCATCCATTCCTTCTCGAATGGATGACATAGGAGGTTGGCCATATCGGGAGACGTAGCCACCGGGTTTCCACTTCCTCCCTGCCTCTCTTTCGCTATACTTCCCGAACGTCCGCATTATGAGGACGAAGTAGAGTAAGCCCAATGCAAAGATCACCGACACCACGACACGAAGGGAGAGGGCCGCATTTTCGGAGAGTGGCGGTCGTATTCCGTCACTGGGATCGCCCACAGCTCCTGTTCTCCAGACATAGGAGAGTATGGAGACGCAGAACGAGATCATTGACCAGGCCAGCCACACGGCGGGCATTGCTAGTAGTACCCAGATGTTCCACCAAATCAACGTTTTGGTTCTTCTTGCTTCCTGCGTATGTAACACATCAGTTGCTAGAAATATCAAGCAGCGCGTGACACGTACTTCAGCCCATCGAGATGCTTTATACATACTACGCATGGTTCCAAATTGTACAGTATATATACATCCATAAGTTAGACTCATGAGGGCACAGATTAGAGACAAGATAGCAGCCCAGCGAGTCAGAGGGTCTCCGGCGGCATCGGGGACCTGGAATAAAGTGACAATAGCACTGTGGTGATGTGTACTTGCATGAGATTAATCAAGACGGGGAAAAATCGAGATTCTTACGTGCACAACAAGGCAGATACGAGATTTAAAGTTTTCCATTCTCGCAGAAGGGAGTCCACGAATAGCTCCCACGAATGCTTGAATCTAGCGAGGGCAGGTGACACCGCAGGAGGGATCCACTCGTCCGGGAACGGGAGGGTCGGGTCTGTATGGGCCCCAGCGGGGATGGGAGATGTAGTCCCACCTGCGTGTCCGGAGCTAGTATTGTTCCTATTATCCGGTATGCACATTTGAACCATTCGGTGGATTTCATGCTTGCTGAGTTCCGCGTCTTCGAATATCCGAGCCACACGGGAGAAATACAACGCTGGCAGACGTAAGAGAACATACAGATACACTTGACGAGGCAAGGTATCCGTGAAGAAGAAAGCGAGGTACGAGGTCCAAGAACGCATCTGTGGATGTGGCCCCGTACATTGGATGGGAAGAGGAAGGCAAGACCTGATGGTATCATCACAATCTAAGCCCAAGTCTTGGAGAGGTCGTCGGGGACTTGAGGATGGAGACCGGAACCAGCGGTGTCTTGAAGAGAATGGGTTGACGGGAATGAAAGGCTCATCTCTAGATTGAGAGCGATGTATGCCCCAGCCAAACAAACGCAAGGGGGACGCTGCGCGTGAGGGCGAAGGTGAGCGGGATATTGGCGTTCGATTGGCATCTTTGAGGGGCGAAGAGTTCGGTATTTGTGACAGAGGAATTGGGCTGCCATCACCAGCCGGTCCACGATATGATGCGACCGCGGAGTCACTCCTGGTGCCATGTCTTCCGGAGATAGCTGACGGAAACTTGTTCAGCACTCAATGCATACTGGGTGTGAGCACTTTACCTTGCCGAATGCTTTGCAAAGTAGCAGGTAAAGAAGCCCTATCACTTTCGAACGAGACGCGTTGCCTTGGTGTCTCGAGTCCAGCATGAGAACCGTCGGATTCGCTAGTCCTAGATACGGAGGATGTCAGACGTAGTGGGTGCCCGCTCGGAGATGATTGTATAGATGGAAGCGAAGAGGAAGGGTCAAGACTGCGTCGCGTGCTCTTTCCTGGAGTACGAAGTCGGTTTAGACTGGTAGAAGCAGGCAGCGGTAGGGCCGAGAGTTTGTCAGAGCTTGTCAGCTTCGACGATGAAGATTCGGAGTCTAGCAGTGCAGAATGTCAATCTGGTCTGTACAAAGACAGAAGGGCAGTGACAGCAGCGACTCACCGCGCATATATTGACCTTCGCGCCCCTGCGAAGGGAAGGGAATCGAATCCCGGCCTAGGTCGGAGCCTGCATCACTCTTGCCCTTGTCTGTCGTCGTGTTCGAGCTTGATGGATTCATTTCCTGCTGTAACCAATAATGGTTGTGGTCATGGCTCGTTAGGGTGTCAATACACCAGGGCTTACCAGCGGCGGTGGTACTCCATTCACTGGAAGAGAACTAGTGCTTCCTATGAGTTCTGAGATGATACGTGCACAATAGATACACTCTCGGGGGGTCGATAAAAGTCGTTAATGAGAGATTGGACTCATCAAGGTATGGACGCTTCAGCCTTCGGGTTGGATTCACGAACACATATGGGTGAGAACGCGTCGCTGCTGTGCTGACCCAGTGCACATCTACAGAACCTGCCAAATTGGGATGGGACGCGTCCGCTGCTCTGGCGAGATCGCCTGGCGTGAGCGCGTGAGCAACTGGAAGTGCGCAATAAGAATAGTATCAAACTAGTATCAAACATGCATATGTCTGGTTTTACACTGGCAGTTCCATTCTCGGAGAGGAAGAATCCAGAAGTCGCCACCTGAAGTCTGTTATCCAGAAGATACAAATGCATCAGTTATCCCTAAGTATGGTATTCCTACAGATGGATATTTGAACCAAGACATGAGTGCGAAAAAGCGGGAAGAAAGAAAAACAAAACGATACATATCAGAGAATAACGCGACAGCGGTCATAACAATCCAGAAATATCATAGGGCGGTGAAACCACCATCATGTCCAGGTATTGAAGAGATCGTACTCGTTCATTCCACCTGACGCCATAGGGCTATTCGCACCCATAGCTTGAGGAGACAGGACTTGGTTCGCCATTCCACCAGGATCCATTCCTACAGGGAACGCACCCGGATTAGCGTTCCAATTGCCAGCAATCGCCGGCGAGGGTGAGCCCGAAGAGCCATTAAAGCCTGTTCCGGGCCCTGCGCTGCCAGGTGGACTCGCACCATAAGACCCCTGACTGCCTCCCCCAACCTGTGCTTGCCAATTTCCACTTTGAGGACCACCGGGAAATGTAGGAGCACCTTGACCTGCCATATGGGAGGCCATCGCTCGCTGGGTATTCTGCAACATCGCGCGCTGGTAATCCTCAGACATCTGTCCTGCCGCCCGCGGGTTCATCTGAGGAGTCATCGGAGAGGACATATGATCTGACGGCGTCCGTGTACTCCTGGCAATCCCAGGCATAGTAGTATTGGAGCGCAGTACGGAAGTCTCGTCCATAGGCATGCCATTTAGACCTTGGGAATTTTGAGGTCCCCGCTGCTGAGCAGCAGCCATCATTTGCGGGTTCATTGAGGACGACGCAGCAGAATTACCTCCACGCATCATCACCTGCTGCTGTTGCATCAAGAACAACTGCCGCTGCTGAGGGGTCAAGTTGGAGAAGGAGGCTTGTTGTTGTGGAGTGAGGTTGCTCAGTATAGTGCGGGCATCTACACCCCCTCCTGTATTCTGGCTACCATACGGGAGACCGGCGGGATTTCCTTGAGATCCCATCGGGGCCTGCTGCGACACTGGAGAGGTTTGCCCCGCGTTCCCGCTACCCATTGGCAGTTGCGACTGCATACCGTTGCCAGACACACCGAAGCCGTTCATCCCCCCAGCCTGCGGCTGCATCCCGTTCATCCGCTGCTGCTGACTCCGCAGTGCAGCCTGGATACGAAGGTCTTCAGTCTCATGCTGAACATACGCGATAGTCAACACATACCTGCTGCACCATCTGAACTCGCTGCAACTGTTGAGGAAGGGGTAGAGATGTGAAACCAGGATTGTTTTGCACGAGATATGTGACGACAGGGTGCGACGGATTCTGCAAGATCTGATAGCTCTGCATAGCAGCAGGTCCCATCTGGGCTACAGCGGCCAATATAGCTTGATTTTGTGAACCCGAGGATGGGCCCGCACCTCCCGGCATTGGACGCTGCGCATTTTGAGGAGAAATCTGCCTGTTGACTTGTCCTGGCTGCCCGGGGGTACCCATCTGCATAGTTCTTGCACGTTCGCGAGCGGCGTTGGCCTGTGCATCAAGAGCTGCGGGAGTATGGCCTGAAGGAGGAGGCATGACGGGTGTACCAGGGATAGGTGCAGAAACACTTGACCGGGAGAGGCTTTGCGACAGGTGAGGAGATTGAGGTAAATTCGAGCCAGGTACCGGGGACGCTGCCACTGGCGACGCAGAAGCTCCTGGGGTCATACTCTTTGCATCTCCAGTATCCCTTCGCTTAGCAGCAGTCTCGGATGACATGTCCTCTGGTCTGTCACGTTTCGACGAGCTACTAGCCTGCGATGACATAGCGCTCAATTGTTGCCGATGGACCAAGTCTTTGGCGAACAAGGTAGGCAACTCAGAGTACAACTCCTGTAAGCGATCCATTGGGAAGAAGCTAACTGGGGGTGGCGGTTGCATTATAGGCAATCGATCAAGGGTCTACAGAAACGCTAAGTTACGGGTCGTATCATGCCACATGCCCCTTACCTCCTGATTCTCTGCAGCAGATGCGAGCCAATGTAAATTGCTCTGGAGGCGCACGGAATACCTTGAGGACAAAATGAATAACAGGCCGATCTGCAAGTAGTGAGAAAGAAATACGTACTGGTGACATTTGGGGTCATTCAAAGGTACCTGATTTGCCTGAAATGCCATATATACCCTAGAGATGATGAAAACCCTACTACAAGACGGGTAGGGGGAACAGCCTTACCGTAACAGATGCGCGTTCAGCTCCAAGATAGTCATTACTTTCCGGTTCATTGTCGATGGATCTGTCGCAGCGGGGTTCTGTTGATCTATCGTCCCCGATCCTACCGTCAGCACGATTGGAGCTCAAGCAAACCGTCTATCATTCGTACCTGAGCCAACTGAGCTCACACCAGGGTGTTTGACGGCATCGTCGACAAAAGCGATAGTTCCCGGATTTGCTTGGTGCTCACTTGGTTCTGGACGGTCTGCGGAGTTTTCCGGCTTCAAGGTCTGGGAGGTACTCGGACTGGATAGAGTCACACTTTTGCTTGACTCTAGTGTCGTGTCTGTCTCTGCAGTATTCCTCTCGGAAGAGCCCTTCCCCTCCTGCATATCCGCTTTCGTCTCTTCGTTGACCGACGTGGGAAGGTCAGTGTCAGGAGCTGACGATAACGGACTCAAAGGTGTGGAAGCCCTCGAAGCCTTCTCGACATCATCCGTATTTTCTTTTGTGTCTTCATCCTTGTTGGTAGTTGCATTTGTCGAGGGTGCAGCATAAACGTCCGTCGGTGATGTAACATCCGGGGAGGGGGTGAGGGGCGAGTTGTTACTCGAGGAAGGTATCTTGGTGTCCGCACCGGGGGTATTCACGCTCAAGTTGGGTATGGAGTTTGAATTAGGTTGAGAATCGGGAGATGTCGCAGGGGGGGACTGGTGGTCATTCGAAGATGGTACGTCGGGAGGTAAGGAAGCATTGTCCGTCAATGTCGGTTCTTGGCCTTCCTGGAAAAAGGCATTGTCATCACCAGATGTCCAAGAAAGGAGAGACTGAGGATCAGGATGGGAGTTATTGTCGAGAATCAGATTGGGTTGGGAGTGGTTGGCGATAGGAGAGGAATGATTGCGATCGAGATGAATCATAGTGCTTCCGCACAGCCGGAACTGGTAACACGGCCCAGACACAGACACTCACGCAACCTCGGGGGGGCGGAGTCTTGAGAACACGCGCAGCTGAAAAGTATAACAACACCCGGCAGCAACGCCTCCACCGTCTATGCGGCCGATGGTTTCCGAGGGTGAGTGCTGCTTAGGCGATCGCGACGTGTCCTTTCGCTTGACTGCCGGAGAATGTTGCCAAGGTTCAGTTTGGTTGCCTCGGGGAACTAGAACAAAGCAGGATGGCGGGCACTTGACGGGCAGAGCGCAGAGCTGGGGGACGAGGCCACAAGTGCCAGGACGATCGCGAGCACCGTCGACAGTCCACTGTGCTGCACGGCGCTGAGCGTGCGAGAACACTTCCATTTCCGGAGCACACACAGAGGGGCTACCCATTACTCGAGACTACCCAGAACATCCAGGCCTGGTCAGGGAAACAGAATGTCTCGCAGAGCGTAATGCCTTGCTCGCACTATACTTGTACTTACTCACACTCGTAGGCCAGGGCGTGACAATCAACTGATGGATTCCATTTTACGCCGGTGAGGGCGCGGTCCGGGAACTTGCAATTGCTCTGTCGTACACTAACTATACAAACCAAGGGCGAACACGCCAGCTCAGTCGCTATCACTGCTGCTGCCCTCGTCCGAGCTCTGGCGGTCGTCGTCCGTCGAGCTTTCATCGTCGCTCTCCTCAGTTTTCCGCTTCACCGCGCCACCCCTCATCATCGCCATTTGTCCTGCCAATGAGTCCTCCTCCGGATCTGAAATGTCATCATCGGCGACTTGCTCAGTTTCAAGCAACGCGGGGTCATCAATTTTGAGCTGAGCAAGTCAAGTTCATCAGCATTCCGACTACATAACAAGAGCCAAGCTTGACACTTACCGTGATGTCGCGGGAGATCTCTTCATCGACAAAGGTGTCGCTGATCACGTATACCTTCCAAGCAAATTCTTGAACGTTAGGTGGCGCCTGGAACTGCAGCTTGTAAGAGCGGTACGTGTCAGGGTGCTCTGAATCGGCAAAGGGAACATCGGATATCTTCATCGGAGGAACGACAACCCTATTCAGCTTTGCATCAGCCAGGATCACCCAATAGCTGGGCTTGCGATACTGTAGCAACGTTAGCAAAGGTGATGTGCATATCGACTGTTCAACATACAGCTGGCCACCGTGGTGCATGAGCCCATTTCGATTCGCTTGCGGGTACGTCTTCGGCCTCTTTCTTGCTGTTCAGGAACTCATAGTCCCTCTTATCATCGTGAATCGCTTTGTCTGAAACAGCAGGAACGGGCTTCGAAGAACCAGACACAGGAGGGATCATGCGTGCCTTGATTACCAAGAATACAATGGATGATGGGGTTATAATACGTTCGTCAATGACTGGAAGAGCGATGGTGAGTCTGAGTAGGGGTGGACGCGCAGTGAAACCGACAAACCTTTGAACGAAGCGTCAACAAGATCCAGCTTTCCCCATTTTGTGACGATTATCTTGAGTTCTTCCACTCTACCATCTCCAGAGTCCTCCAGAGACTTCAACAGTTCCTGAACAACTTCCGCACGCTTTGAGAGTGATTCAGCCTCCTCCTCAGACACCCCGGGAAGTTGCGCAAACTTCAGAGCATCTTGACCAGGAGGTACTGCCTGAGTCAGGTAAGCTTGGAAGCGAACGGCGGCGATAGTTGGAACAAGCCAGTTCCTGGACGTGCTAATGTTCAGTAAAGCATTCACAAGAGTGGAAGTTTGCAGCAACAGTTTAGCCTGGTCTGGTTCATGCAAGTAGGTGAGCAGGACATTCCTCCACCACGACATCAAAACATTATGACGAACCTTGTTGCAAAGTGGAATCGGTAATCGGAAGCCTGAAGAAATGCGAGTAAAGTAGGACCAAAGCCTTGCGACGAATCTCATGCTCTTTCGAGGCCTCCGCGTCACTGACAACTTTATTCCACTTGTCTGCACCAAGCTTCTCCTGGATGGACGTTTCGAGAGCGGCAAGCTCAGCCTCAGCAGCGGTCAACTTGGGGGTTTCCCACTCAAACGTTTTGCCAAGAGAGCCGACAATGTCATCAATACCCGACTCCTCCGAGATGGTCTTGAAGAATGTCGATGCGGACCTGGCGTCGACACCATCTTTCGTCTTGCGCCTGTTACCGAACCACCAGTTGCCCTATCCATAGTTCAGGATCACAACGTTACAAGGTGACCAGAGATATACACGTACCACAAGGACGGGAAGCGCAACACCGAACAAGAAAGCATATGCGCCCAACACGTACGCTGTGTTCTTGCCCTCTACAATCCACTTTGGCAGAGCAATGCCCATGGTAACCTCCTGTCGACCATCGGGATGTCCATGACGCAACCAGTTCTCTCGAATCGTTTCATCGGTCAACCTATGTGCAGTAACGGTTAATACATGGCAATTTGTCGGTGTAAGTGTGTTCGTACGATTTGTAGGCTTTGGTGATTTCTACGAAACGTGCTTCAACAGCTTCGATAGTTTGGTTCACGCCCAACTTGACCTTGTCAGGATGCCTTCAATATAGTTGAGTACAATCGAGAGTATTTGCACCAAAGGCATGACGTACAAGACACGAGATAGTTTCTTGTAGTGTGACTTGATCTCCTTGAGTTCCGCACTCTGCGAGAGGGAGGGTTGGTAACAGAAGAGGGAGTTGACACGTCGGCGTACCTCACTAATGCCCAGAATCTCGAAGGGGTTATAGATCTTATTTTCCACTGAGATCGTGGACACTTTGTATGCGATAAATGCGAACAGGGCCCAACCGGCGGATAGCAGGAAGAGTCTGCAGCTGTGTCAATGGCGGTCTAGATGCTCTGCGCTCCCGTACGTACTTCCGTATAGAGGTTCTCTCCAAGCTTCGCAGCTTTGTCTTGTGATCGGCACATTCATGACAGTCACAGCCCGGTGCGAGGCGACGTTCTGCAGGAGAGGGAAGCCAGCACGTCAGAGCAAGAACGGCGACTCTCGTAGTGTTTACCCACTGGAAGAGGATGACGAGGGGATAGAGAAAGGGACGAGTATTACGAGAAGGAATGTGAGGAGGAAGTATGCGGCCATGTTCCCGGCCTCGTCATACTGATAGTTAGCCATTGGGCTAGATTATGCGACCTTGAGCGTACTATAGTCCCAGAGAGAAAAGAGATCCAATGAGTATGCCAGCCGTAGAGTATCGGTACACCCGACGTGGGGGTGGTATTGGTTAGAAAGCGAGACGCGTGCCGCCATCTGCCAGCGCACGCTTTTATGGGCGTTACCGTACAGTACTGACGTGGTTTCAGCCTGAGCTGTACACTGTGAATCGTGATTCAGATATGTGCATCATAAGGTGACAGCACATATGGCCAAGCAGCCTGATACCACTTGTATCGCAAACATGCTCGTTCATTTGAGTACCAGTGTAGGATCGACTCGACGCGGCCGTTCAGCTTCCCAAGTCGTCAGCGGCGTTAAGCGCGAGTTAACCTTTGGTGTATAGCAACGCCGGGGTTAGGGTTTCCTTCTTGGAACCCGCGCGTCGCGATCGCTCAGGTCAACTTGCACCTTCCATGCTGCTCTGAATACCCTCTTTCCCAACTCTCCTTTCGGTGATCCTATTGCTCTTGAACCTCCTGGACCTATACCCCTAAGGACTCTAGGATACACTGTCAATGGCCGAACACGGCGATGGCAACATCAAGGTCGTCGTCCGATGTCGACCACTCAATGCGCGTGGTTCGTACCATTCCAGCCGTATCCCCCTTACGGGACGTTTAACAGCGGTCTATCTGCAGAAATTGCGCGCGGCGCAAAATGTCTGGTCCGCATGCAAGGCAACCAAACAATCCTGGAGCCTCCAGAACCTGGCACGGCGGGGGCACAGGCGGCTTCCGGGAGAGCAACAGAACGCAAAACCATGACATTCACTTTCGACAAGAGCTACTGGTCTGCAGGCCCTCGGGATGAACCAGGATACTGCTCACAACAAACACTGTATGATGACTTAGGGAAGGAGCTGCTGGATCATGGCTTTGCTGGTTTCAACGCATGTATCTTGGCTTGTGCGTATTATTGTTTGTCCTTCGTGACCCTTCCACTGACAGTTCCCCTGCATAGATGGCCAGACAGGTATGAAAGTCTTCTCCCTCCTATCGAAAGATTGTTGACATCCATTCCTTAGGATCTGGAAAGTCCTATAGGTACGCTTTTGACCAGTTTTGTATGTAACTTTGGTATACTGAACCCTTGTCTCTCAGTATGATGGGCTGTAAGTCGTCATATCTCCTTTTCTCACTGGCTTGCCTAACCTTAAATCAGATGGTGCCGACAAGGGTATCATTCCCCTCACCTGTTCCGAACTATTCACAAGAGTAGAAGAGAAGAAGAGAGCCGACCCGAATGTGAACTTTACCGTAGAAGTTTCGTACATTGAAGTGAGTTGAATACCTTGTTACGATGCGAACAAAGCTAAGATACCGTGTACCAGATCTATAATGAGAAAGTACGCGACTTGTTGAACCCGAAGAACACCGGTAACCTCAGGGTCCGTGAACATCCGAGTTTGGGTCCTTACGTTGAAGACTTGTCCAAACTGGTGGTGACTAGTTACGACGAGATGATGACGCTCATGGACGAGGGTAACAAAGCCCGGACGGTCGCAGCAACGAACATGAACGAGACGTACGTTAGGATCTCCCTATTTCTCTGATTTCTACTAATTGCTCTCCAGTTCCTCCCGTTCTCATGCTGTGTTCACGCTATTACTTACACAAAAGCGTCACGATGTCGACACAAACTTGGACACAGAGAAGGTATCTCGTATCAGTTTGGTTGACTTGGCTGGTTCAGAACGTGCCAATTCAACCGGTGCTACGGGTCAACGACTGAAGGAAGGTGCCAACATCAACAAGTCGCTAACAACACTTGGTAAAGTCATTGCAGCACTTGCCGCTGCAAGTCAGTCCGATGGGAAGAAGGGGAAGAAGGGCAAAGCGGAAGAGTTCATTCCATACCGTGACTCCGTGAGTAGCAATATCTCAGCCTATTTGAATGTTGTACTTAGCGTGATCACATTAGGTATTGACATGGCTTCTCAAAGACAGTTTGGGTGGAAACTCGAAGACTGCTATGATTGCGGCCATATCTCCTGCAGATGTCCAGTACGAAGAAACGCTCAGTACCTTGCGTTACGCCGATCAGGCGAAGAAGATCAAGAACAAGGCAGTCGTCAACGAAGATCCCAATGCTAAGCTCGTTCGTGAGCTTAAGGAGGAGCTCGAAATGCTTCGAGGTACAGAACGCATGAAGCCGCTATCCTCTTATGCGTATCGCTCACTGTAATCTCTCCTTTGCAGCTCGTGTCTCAGGATCCAGTGGCGAAGCTGTCTTTGATCCCAAGATTCCGGCTTCGGAGCAGAAGGTTACCTACCAAGCGAAGGATGGTACTATCAAGACCGTTACTAAAGCCGAATTGCAAGAACAACTCGAAACTAGCGAGAAGCTCATGCAATCTCTCAATGAGACTTGGGAAGAGAAACTGCAACGAACGCAAGAAGTTCAGAAGGAGCGAGAGAAAGCGTTGGAGGAATTGGGTATCACCGTCGACAAGAATAATGTCGGCGTGCACACTCCGAAGCGGGTAAGGATGTGGTTCTATATCTGCCCACTCCTTATGTGACAATTTCTTCGTTCAGATGCCCCATCTTGTCAACTTGGTATGTATCCCGAGTCGTGAAGACCACTGGAACTGATCCTACTGACTTTTGGATTGTCTGTACAGAACGAAGGTCTGTCACGAGTCTCAATCTTAATTTCGGCATTTATTCACCCACGATGAAATATAGATCCTCTTATGAGTGAATGTCTCATTTATCAACTGAAGCCCGGCAAAACTATGGTATGTTCAATATTCCTCCCACCCGTGTTACAGTGTCCTCATGTATGATCAGGTTGGTCGACTGGACAGCGAGAAGCCCGCTGCAATCCGTTTGAGTGGGGCGAGCATCGTCGAGGAACATTGTTATTTCGAGAACAATGACGGCAAAGTCACCCTTTACGCGCTGCCTGACGCGGTCACGGTATGTGCCCTGCTTTGCGTTTTTATATACATATCCGCTCAACTATGTATGGCAGTTCTTGAACGGCAGGCAAATCACCCCCGGTCAGGTACGCCCTAAGTACCGATTCTATGTCACCTTCTGCTGACCTGAGTGTATTAGGCTTATAAACTGAGGTCTGGCTATCGAATTATCCTTGGTGCGTTACGCGACCACAAGCTCTGTCGACCGTATCAAATGGCTCATTCATGATCAGGTGAACACCATGTCTTCCGTTTCAACAATCCCGAGGAGGTTAGGAAGCAACGAGACCGTGCGATGGCCAAGTCAAATCTGAGTATAAGCACGACCGTTGCCGACATACAAGCAGGGGCCGAGGCGGACACGAAACCTCCTTCTCCCTCCTCTTCCTCAGTCGATTTGAATGACGTCGACTGGAACTATGCCAAGCGAGAGGCCGCGTTTGCTCGGCTAGGTCTTGATCCAGCTCTCGATACTCTCCCGGACGAAGACTTGAACAAACTATTCGAGAAGATCACTCGCGTCAAAACCCTGCGGGATCATAACGCCAAGTCTCGTCCGGAAAGCAGTCTCAGTCAAGCTGACGATATCTGGAGCGAGAATGGTCGAGTGGTTCCAAGCGATGCTTTGACAGACGACACCAGTGTTGATGCTATGACAAGCCATGATAGCCCAGATATCGCTGGATCTCTCAAGGATGTCCAGAACCAACTGGAAAACCAGCGTGCCGATTTCGAGGAGAGATTGCAGTCTATCACGGAGTCTAGTGAGGCTGAGGACCTGAAGGCTGAGAAGGAGCAAATGGAGTTCCAGCTGAACCTGGTGAAGGCGCGGATGAAACGAATGCTGGATGCGCGTGCTCGAGGGGAAAACCTTGCGGATGAAGATCCATTCGAGCCCCAGATATATACAGCGAAACAGCTGAGGTTGATCCGCAAGGTCCTGGATAAATGGAGAGCGCATCGGTCTTTTTCGATGTCGGAAGTGGTGTTGTCGAATGCGGTTCTCGTGAAGGAGGCCAACATTGTCAGGTCAGTCATGACTTCTAATCCAACGCCCAACGGTTCGGTACTAACGTCCGTTGCAGCAAAGAACTGAACAAGAACGTATCGTACAACTTCACGATTGCTGCTGGAGGGTCTCTGAGCGCACCCGCGTCTGCCGTGGACACTATGGCTGCATTGGACCAGTTTGGCGATGTCGCTGACCCAGTTCTAGCATCTGCTACTCAACCTTCAGTGGCCGTCAAGGTAATTGACAAGCGACACAATGCCATCTATATGTGGTCCTTGGATCGCCTGAACAAACAGGTTCAACGCATGCGGAATCTCACCGCCTTCATCGACCGCCCGTCATACTCTCAACACTTCTCCTCCGAAGAGCCTTTTTACGACAATCCTCCTCCAGAGTACTCCTTCATTGGCAATGCTCTGATCTCGCTGGCGCCTCTTGCCCGTCGACTATCTTCGACTTCTGTGGTACCCATATTTTGTAGGTACACGGCAGAAGCCATCGGCTCGTGTCGTGTCGAAATCAAGATTGCAAATGTCGTCTTCTCCCCCAAACACGCGAACACGTCGACGTCGTCCACTCGTGCCTCATCACCAGCACCCGGAACTGTCCCGGCAGGGAGCAAATTGACTTTCGTGTTAACAGTTGACTCTGTCAAAGGGTTATCGCAGTCCGACTTCTCTGCTGTCCATCTTCAAGTCAGATTATCTTCGTTCATGGGATCGTCCGCCTCCTCGGAAGAAGTATATCCTTCTAATGTTGTGGATCTCGACACAAACTATCTGTCCGACCTCAAGTTCCGCCGTAGTTTCTCCATCGCCGTTTCCTCCAAGATCCTGACGCACCTGCGGCAAGGATATGCACCTATAGAATTCTTTGCTCACCTAGAACCTACGTATTTGGAACGCATGGAACGCTGGGACGAAATGCGTGAGCAGCGAATACCCCGCCCCGAGATACCAACCACCCCAGAAGCGAACCCCACTTCTCCTCCTCCCACCCTGCCGTTGATGCGCCGTTCCGAGACAGATTTTGTTACCGAGCAAACACACGACGTGGTAGCTTGGTTGCAGGTTTGCGAGCTTGCACCAGATGGTAGCTACACTCCCGTTCCTGTTGTATCTCGTGGAGCCCTCGACCCCGGGTCCTTTACTTTGCACCAGGGTTTGCAACGCCGTATCGTGCTCACCTTGACCTCGAATTCTGGACGACAGTTACCATGGACTGAGATCACAAGGGTTCGAGTAGGCAACCTTAGGCTACTGGATGGCAAGGGACGAATACACGAACCAGCGTCCAAACAGCTCATCACGTTGCCGTTGTTGCAGGACCAGGTCCTCGAATTCAAACCGGACGGGACCAGCTTTCTCTCTGCGCAAGCGCTCTGGGATTCCAGTCTCCATGATTCACATCTCCTCAACCGAGTCACTCCGCCGCATCACCGTGTAATCGTACAGGTCGAGTGGTCAGTCGACGTTGATATCTGCGCTGAGCCTGTACACTTTACCATGGATGCAGCCCTGACGATGCAATCTCGGGATGCTCGACCCCCTTCCCGCTTCATGAGTCTTCTTGGTTCCACACGGATTCTTCCCAAGACGAGTACCGTCTTCGCTGTCCGCCTTTCACCTCCACTGACACGGTCACCAAACGAGTTATGGAGGTTAGACACATCTGAAAAGTATGTGAAAGGCGAAGAAACTCTGGGAGTGTGGAAACCGAGGGGAATATCAGTCGTAGAGGATTATGAGCGGTTGGTGACCATGGAGAAGCGATCTGCAGACGTGCAAGCGATCCGGGTCGTACTAGCTGCAACTTCAAACCGCCTCACGCAGTCTGGCACCGCTATTTGGCAACCGGAAGAACTGCTCAACAAATCTCTGCGGTTATGGCAGAAACAGTTCGGACACAAAGGACGGGTAAGCATCAATCCAAAGATTATCTCTTACTTTTACTGATTCTCTCAGCTTTAGATCGTACTGAGTCAGACCCCGGTGGAATCAGAAGTCGCTAGTGTCAACTCGACCAGCAAAGCAGCGTCTGAGGCGTCTTCCTCGGCAGAGTCGCTCAAATTCATCTCGCGTAGCAGCGTCGTCCCGCGAAGGTTTGTCCCAATAAACTCATCTGGTCAAAACAGTTATCTCATGCTATGCGTGTTGTAGCGATGCATATACCCGCAAGGGTTACTTGTATCTGCTGACCGATGCCACCGCGAACACATGGGAGAAGCGGTGGTTCGTGCTGCGCAGGTCAGTCGCTTCCGCCTCCGTGGTCGTATACAGAGCCTAATTGTCATCCTCACAGACCATACCTACACATGTATACCAGTTCCAACGAGGTAGAGGAACAGGCCGTGGTGAATTTGAATGGTGTTAACGTTGAGCGCAACCCAGAGATGGAAGCTTTGCTAGAGGTCAGTCAGTCGTCTTTTGAGAGCTGTATCGCAGCATCTGATGGTTTTCTGCAGAAGCGATTCACGTTTACGCTCTTCACTTCGTCTAATTCGTATGCTCTTTCGGCACCAAGCCAGAAAGAGTTGCATGCTTGGATATCGAATTTGGATCCTACCAGGGTACCCGCCTCCGCCTGACGTTCTGTGCATTGACGACTTTTCATGATCATGTTACGAACATCTGCTGTTGCCTAATATCTTACAATGTATGTATTCACCGTTTGATTCTTTTTGTCTGGACCAGTATATGGTTGTCTTGGTTTATACAACTTCTGCGGAATGAATTCATTTATGTAGAGTCACAGCACAGTGTACAAGGCTATAGTAGCTTGCACATACCACTTTTTCCGCTTTCCTGAGGGAACAGTCTGTCACGGCCACAAACAACAACTCTGCAATGAACGAGTGGGTACAGCGGATTGCGCATAGCAAAAACCATGGATTCGTAGGGCATGATAGCACATGAAATAGCGGACAGAATGCGATACATAGTACGAAAGACCGAAGGAAGCTGTGAATGATGCATCCGCTTAGACCTTGAAGCCACGCGACTTTCGGCGACCACGAGCCCGCTCGAACTGGAAAAAGAAGTCAACATCGGAGCGGTATACAATGGGCAGCGGCGGGGCGTTACCTTGCGGCCCTTGGAGATGGTGTAGGGCTTCTTGTGCTTGTGAGGACCCATGCCAAAGTGCTTGACGGCCTCACGAGTGTTCCTCTTGCCCCGGAGGAGGATGGTGTTGGAACCAGTAGGTGCCCGGAGGGCAAGCTGATCGAGGGTGAGGACTTCACCGCCGGCCTTCAAGATGCGCTCCTTGGCGGAAGTGGTGAAGCGGAGGGCAGCAACAGAGAGCTTGGGAACCTCAAGCAGACGAACATCATCTGTGACAGTTCCGACAATGACGATGATCTTGGAGTCGCGATCAGGCGCATTGGAGGTCTCTTTTACGATGCGGGAAAGGGAGACAGGAGGGCGGTTGATCTTGGAGAGGAAAAGTCGGTGGAGGATGACTTTGTTGAAGGCGGAGTCGGTCCTTCGTGCGAGGAAACGGTAGAGCTAGTGCAATCTGAGGACATACTATGGTTGCAAAGCATGCACAAAACATACCTTGACCAGCAAGAGCAAGTAAGGATCCTCGCTCTTGGGGGCGGTCCGCGCGCCCTTCTTGACGTGGTGCTTTTTGATGTCGATACCCTGGGGAGCAACATACGGTCAGAATTGGTCTCGTCGTGTAGCAGGGCGAGCTCACCATCTTGCTGGTCGCCGGACTTGCTGTTTGGCGGGTACTACTTCTCGTGCTCTGTTCGATGTCCCAGATGGGCGCTGTGGCTGAGGAGAACTGTGCAGTTCTCGGGAATAAGGTTGACGCCCTGGCGGAGTTGAACCGCGGGCTCTGAATTA
>JSYW01000933.1:0-11755 GCA_000787475.1 Lentinus polychrous | reverse complement strand
CCCCCCGCCGCGCGCGCTGGCATCCCGCTGGCCTGACGCGTCGGCCACCGCGTGACTTACTGACGGGCTCTTTTCACAGTACGGTGAAACAGCAGCGGCACCCGACCCCTACACCGAGGCGTACAACGAGCAGCCTCCTCCCGCCACAACCGCGCCCGCAGACAGAGAGGCTCCCCCGCCTCCGAGGCCACGTTCGCGTTCTCGTAGCCCTGCTCGTGAGGATCGCGCTTCGTCTTACCGTCGCTCGCCGCCTCCTGCACGGCGCCCACCCCATGCACCCGTTGTTAGTTTCACTTGTAGTTCTCCTCATCTTTGCCCCCCGTACTTACCGTGCGAAGCAGGCGCCCAATCCGTCGAACGTCCTCGGGGTCTTCGGACTGAGCATTCGTACCACTGAGCGCGACCTCGACGACGAGTTCAGTCGCTTCGGTCGCGTTGAGAAAGTTGTCATCGTATATGATCAAAGGGTATGTAGATTCTGCATGGTGGTATATGTCCTCTCCTGATATTGTCATAGTCCGATCGTTCTCGTGGCTTCGGCTTCATCACCATGTCCACCGTCGAAGAAGCAACAAGGTGTATCAAAGAACTAAATGGTGTAGTACGTAATCATCCTTGTCGCCACACCGAGTGTGCTCTGACATCCTTGTATAGGAGCTCAACGGTCGCAGGATTCGTGTCGACTACTCCGTGACGGACAGGCCTCATGCTCCTACTCCCGGCGAGTATATGGGCCACCGTCGTCGTAGAGGTCGCGATACGTATTCTAGTCGCGACGACCGATACGATGATTATCGCGACTCGTACCGCGACCGTCGCGACCGTGACCCATATTCTCGTCGATATGATAGGGATGACCGGGATCGCGACTACTATGGAAGGGACGGCCGTGACTGGAGAGACCGCCGAAGCCCTCCTCCTCGCCGTTACTCTCCGGACTATCGTCGTCGTCGTAGCTACTCCAGGAGCCCTCCTCGTGGAAGCAGCCCTGCTCGTGCTCGAGACTATGAGGCGCCCCCCAATGGCACGCCGGCGAATGGCACCGAGCCCCGCTGGTGAACAAGTCCCGTCTGCCTATGCCATCGTCAAGCTGGTTGTTTGTCAAGTTTGTTCAATGTCAGGTGAAATCAAGGGTGAAGAGCAAGGGAACTCGAATGGATATGTTCTCAAGTAATGTCTCGCGTCAAGTTCTTTGCCTTTCATGAAGACTCGTGGCTCGGTTCAATAGTACAAAGCCCATCCAGAAGTTTTCAAGTTCAATATGCTTACCGTGTTTCTGTACTTTCTCCATACCACTCCAATTCTTTGGCAAGCGTTGCAAGTTGCAAGGTTCAATATTCAATGCCCATGGGCCCCAATGAGAAGAACCTTTCAACTCGAAGTTCAGAAATGAAGACCTAACATGTTTGCGTCTCCTGCTCAGGTGCGTATCGTCTCTGCTACTGACTTTGTTGGGAACGCTTGCTGGCATGGTCGATTGGGGCTTCCCTATTGATCACGGCTAACGGTGTCGCTTTCATGTATTCATGTAGACTAGTAAACACAAGGATTGAATGAAATACAACGTGCACGATATGAAGCTATATGAAGGGTATGAGGAGAATGAGATGAAGGATAAGTATATGTACAACGGTATATATAAAGCACTGAACAAGAAATATACTCAATATATCACCAAGAACAACAAGGTCTACAAAGAGGTCCGAAACGTCAGCCGACTATCTTCACAACACAAGTTCCTCCATCTTCAAGGAGACCGACCGGACCAGCGGCATTGCGTCTGAATACTTCGGGGGCTCTCTCAAAGAGCACCACCCTAGTATTGTCCTCGTTCTCGTCGTCGCCAATCCCAGACACCGGTGGCCGTATCCACCCTTTCTCGACCATGGCGAGCACAGCGGCGAGCGAGTCTCGGACGTCTTCACCCTCGAAATCGACGTCAGAGGCGACGCTGACCCAGTTATAACCCACGGTGCGCTTTGCCGCTTTCTGCAAGCTGCGGTTGCGGTGGTGATGTGGGCCGCCTGGTCCTTCGGAAGCGGTGCTTTCGTACCCTGCGGCGACGGGAGTAGGCGAGGTTGCGCGAGATGCCCCTGCGCCCGATCCGCTGGGATGCGGGGCATGACCACCAGAAGTTGACATTGCCCTCCTAAGAGACCTAAATCCAGTACGGATATTATCCTGAGCAGTAGGTATCGCTCTCGTCGGATGATCTCCCACCAACGTCGTAAACTGTGCATGAGTCGGTCCAAGTTTAGTCGGGGTCTGGGGCAGAGGCATAGAAGTGGATGTGGCCGTCGAAGGTTCTTCTACGATGGGCGACATGGGTAGCATGGATCTTGCAGAAAGGGGAGGGACAAAAGTGTCTTGTCTCGGGTCTGCCAATAACAACTTCTGGGCCCTCTCCCAGATTTCCATCCCCCCAATGGTGTCGAGGAAGAGGTCAAACGAACGACCTTCCGACGCGAGGTGTTGAATCACAGCCAGCGGTTCCCCCACGCAAATCTCTTCCACACCCCAAGCTTTCAACCGGCTCTCCAATTGTTCACGTTTGGAAATGTAGTTGGGGCCTTTGGTTTCTTCCGTATTCTCCTCGTGAACAACAGATTCTGGTACTTGCACCGTAATCCCGACGTTCCTATGCCTCAACAACTGAGCAGCTATGGCCCCTGGTCCATCATGACCATGGGTGATGAACGCCCTCAATCTTCCGTTCACCCTCGCCGCTCTACTCCGCCTTGAAGAAAGCACGTCCTCGAATGTGCGTACGGCTCGGTGGGCGGGTACGGCGCACAGAGGTAACAAGGCCAGCTCTTCGACGCTCAGTGAGCTCATGGTCGCATAACCAGCCAGACGAGAGCTGCTGCTGCTTGTGAGGGTCGGAGCAGGGAGGGGGAGGGACATGGAGCGAACGTGCGAGCGTGTTCTCGGATCGCTTTTCCGTCTACTCTTTCCATTGGGTGGAGGAAGGAATTGGGGAGGGGGCGAGCGATAGACTCTATGTCGCTCTACGACAACAAACTCGGCGAGGGCACCCGACTGGAACAATCACACGTTCTCAGCTATTCGGTTTACAGGAAAAAAGGAGACCGTCAGGACATACCTTTCGAATGTGCAATAACGCAATGACCCAGTCTCCCTTCCTACACACATCACCGGTCACATCCCACCCACACTGAACAACCCTGCCAACCAAACTTCTGCCAGGGATATATCCCACCGCCTTCGACGCCTTGCTCCCACTCCCACCTGCGCCATGCCCCACCTTCCCATGTACCAAAAGCGAATCCAGCGAATCCAGCCCGACAGCATGCACCTGAATCAACACATGGGAGGCGGGCACGTAAGTAGGTGGTGAGATGTGTGCCGTAAACGCCACAGGCAAAGGCAAGGAATCCACCAAATACGCGGGAGTCTCTGTCTCCTTTGCTCTGTCTCGTCCTTTCATCGCATCGAGGAATTTCAAAGAAATGGACAGCTTGCGCAGTCGTTTATCGCCTCGAGGCTTGAGAGGATTGGAAGACATCTGTGCTTGAGCCACGCCACGGACGATCTCGATCGTGGCCATACTCGTTTGAGCAACTCCTTCTCTCACCAGATCGACTTTGCCGTCGTCGGTGGGACCTTTGGGTTTACTCGGGTACGCGGCGCGAGGCAGCGTCAGTCCGGTGTATCCATTCTGGGCTGCGCCATTGGACGATGAGGTCGGCACTGGGGTGGGGAGAGTGTGGGTAGGGAGAGAAGCAGAAATGGCAGCCGTCGGTGCAATAGAGAACGAACGAGAAAGCCTTCGTCTATCTGAGTACGATCGTCGTTGGTCCTTGTTGGACAAGGCATAGGCTCTGAGCCGAGCGTCGGGGGATTCCAACGCGCCCAGATCGTCATCCTCCAGTTCGGCGAAGGTCACTTTGCCGCTGTTCCGCCGGGACGGGACGGTGGACTTTTCGCGCGTCATTTCTGGAGATGGTTTGGGATGCTCTGGTGTGGAAGGAGAAGGAGTTTCCTCCTTTGCTATGCCTTTGCCCTTTGCATCCCCGTTGGTGACGACGGGCTCGGAAGGTGATTGTGGCGGGGAGGAGGGCTGTTCGGTGGAGGGCTCGGGTACAGGCGAGGAAGGCTCGTCCTCACTCGCCACACTTGCGTCGTCGGTAGTACTCTCGTCTTCTTCCAACAGCGCAGACATGCGATCCCGCTTCGAGCCTTTGCTGCTTCTGGAATGGCGAGGAGAGGAAGTAGAGCGTGTGCGGGATTCGGCTGAACGGGCAGCGGGAGGGTACGTTCTGCCAGGAACATGGCGTCGATTGCGACGCGATGCAGCAGCAACTGTAGATGCGTTTGTGATGATCTGCTCGTGATTAGAAGGTGTACGGCGGTGACCCTTCTTGTGGGAGGGAGAGGCCGGAACGATCTCTGCTACGCCCTCGGGAATGGGAATCGTCCGAAAGCTGTCATTGGGAAGACGTTTCCTGCGATTGAGCTGAGGTCCGTTCTGCTGCTTGGCCGTGCGTGGGGAGGTACCACCGCGATCAGAGTTGAGTGGGGTAGTGAGGCGAGTAGAGGTGGAAGCTTTCGAAGTATTAGACAGAAAGTCATCGGGTACGCCTGAAGATGAACTGGAGGAGGAGATAGAGGGAGCAGAAGGCAGAGGGGGCGCTTTGGTGGTGGAACGCTTTGGTTCAGAGAAGGACGACGAGGCACGAGAAGCTCTGGGGGTAGAGACGATGGAAGATCGCGGTGTGTAGAAGATATCCGTCTCCGTGTCGTCGTCCGAGGGCGGGCCATCCGAGAGCACTTTGACGGAGCCCTTGGGCTGTTTGAAGGACGAGGGAGCAGAGGAGGAGGGTGAGCTGGCAGACTGAGGGGGATGCATGGCAAGCATGTTCTTCTTCTAGACGGCGCACGGTCAAGAATAGGTTATGTGGGGAGCGTGTGAGCAGACTGACCTGAAGATTCACAGGCTCGGGGGACGTGTGCAACGACGAGGACGAGGGGCGGGGGAGGGCCTTCACATCGCTGGCGGAGGCGAAGGAGGTCGAGGTCGAGGTCGTGGCGGAGGAAAGGGCCATAGTCTGATGGACAGCGCTAGGAGAGGAATCAACACGCATGCGCAGGAGTTCCTGCTTCGTCGAGTGATACTGTTTCTCCGACGGGAACTGGTACGTCTGCGACGGCCGACCCAGCAGCGTCTGCATCAGCGTCGGCTTCGGCATCGGGGCACACGACGAGCAGCAGGGTGCGCACGACGAGGGCAGCTACGAGGACGCCGTCCACCGCCCGCCGCCGCGCTCTCAGACGCCCGGGCTGGCACTACGCCTGCCTGTTATGGGTGTGCACTCTCTGCTTACGTACGCTGACGACACCCGAGGATCTTCCGGCGGCGATCGACGCCGTCGGGCATCGCTTTCGACGTCGTTCTCTCCTCCCTCCTCGTCGTCTCCGCAGCCTTCGTCGCTGTGTCACCCCCCGCCGCCATGTCCTCGCTCAGGACATCCTACACCCAGCTCTCGTCGGCGTCCCCGCGCCCCGACGTCACCCGCGTCCTCCACTCGATCATCGACGGTAAACACACCCACGCTCTCGTCTGATTTCACCGAGTCTCATTCATTTGCAGCCCTCCCCTTCGCGATTACCGAAGCCGATCGCAAGGACCTCATCCAATCGCTTCTTGATGACCTCGCAGTCCTCCAGAAGGACCACAAGTCTTCTAGCTCCTCTCGCCTAACCAACCAAGGTCCCGCTCTTACCTCTCGACCACATGTCTCATTTACTCACTTTTTTGTTCCAGATGCTGCCCTCGCCCTCCTCGCCGTCAAGACGCTTGGCAAACTCCCTGCGGGGTCCGCTGTCATAAGCGAGCCTTCAAACCTTGCCATCCTCCTTGGCCTTGCGACCGCGCTCAAGGATAATGTCGCCGCGTCCAACGAAGCCCTGCGGTGCATTGCCAATGCCCTCCTCCTTGTTGAATCCGCCCGCTCCAATTTCTTGCTTGACACGGTGGGCGGGGGCAACGCGGTCGTTGAACTTCTCGTGGTCAGTTATCCATTCCATACTTCATGTTACCCTGTATTCACCCGTCCCCGTCAGAAAGCCTCCAATCCGGAGCGCATCTTCCTTGCCTCCCGCATTCTCTTCCTTGCCACCGTCTCCACTGCATATGCCGCCGGCTACATTGTCTCCCTCGTAGAAGGAAAGCCTGCAGGTCAGTCAGAGAACATTGTCGACATCATCGGTGCCAAGTTGGACTCGCTCCTTTCGAGTATATTGCTCGGAGAGCCATTTGCACGCGAAGCGACTGTTGATCTGCTCAAGGCGGCGTTCAACTTTCTAGCGCATTACCCAAAGGTACAGCCTTACGTACCATTTCGCCATTTCCCCCATTCAAATATTCGTCTGCTTTAGATCGCCGACGATTCCATCTCGACCGCACAGGGTTCTACCGCCAACGGCTCCGATACAAAGGTGCTCGGTGATTATTGGAATGAACGTCTCGATGGGTGTGTCTGATAGGCTTTCCCTACAAATTCGCATAGCGCTCATCCCATCGCTTCACAGATTCCTCCCTCCGCTTCTGAAGTTGTTCAACAATCTCCCATCATCACCTACGCCTCTCAGCCCACCTATCTCGCACGTTATTCACGCCCTAATTGCTATCCCCGTTACTCCTTCCCTCCGTCCTACTTGGTTCCCGCAACAGAACGGGAATAATGGCAAGGACAGCAATAGCAAATCCAACACTCCCAAATCATCCACCTCCAAGTCCTCCTCCCCGGGTCCAACACCCGGCTCCTCCAGCCCCGTGAAAGAGTCCAGACCAGGCGCATTCGACCGTGCCCTCTCCAAACTCTCCGCCAGCCGACGCTCCCTCTCACGTTCGTCCTCCCCTCAGCCTCCGCTAGCAGTATACTACGACACTGTTCAACGTGCATATGAACTCCTTGATGCCACGCTCTCCCACTACCTTCCTGGGACTATCGATCCTGACGACCCTTCTGTCCGAGAACAAGTCAAGGCAGACGCTGATTCGACTTTGGACGATACCGCTTGTCCTTTGGTGCTCTTGATTGGGAAGCTGTGTAGTACTGACGAGACTGCGAGGAAACGAATGCGACAGTGGATAATCCCGGATGATCTGGATAGGACGTCGCCTCTGGAAGGCAGAGCAGATCTTTTGGGCAGGTTATTGAGGTTGTTGGCATGTGTGCACCATCCAAGATTGAAGGATGCTACTGGCGAGATGCTTTACTCGATCTGCGACTCGGACGGTAAAGCCTCCTTGTTCTTTATTCATATGCACCCATACTCATACTTGCTCTTCTATAGCGAGTATACTTGCCTCATACGTAGGCTATGGCAACGTCGCCGGCTTCCTCTTCAACAAAGGCATCATGTCCGCCCCTCCTCCCCCTTCCTCCTCTTCCTCCTCATCCGTTCCCCCAACCACCACCCCTTCAGGCGTACCCATCGACCCCATCACAGGTGTCGCCCAGGTCGAGAAGCCCCCTCTGGACATGACGGACGAAGAGAAGGAGGCCGAGGCCGAGAAGCTGTTTGTCTTGTTCGATCGGTTGGAGAAGAGCGGTGCTATCCCGCGCGAGCAGAATCCAATCAGGAAGGCTATCCAGGAGGGCAAGCTGGGTTGAGATGTCAGTGCTTCTTGCAATGATTCGAGGGGTGTTCTGTATCTTATACCAAATAGTACTGCCTTCTCCTTTGTCTTGCTCTCCCGAGTCTTCTTGTTTCTGTTCATCAACATACCTGTTCATTCAATTTAACATCATACCCTACTTACTTATCCTCTAAAGTTCTCTCTCTAATTTGTTCCTCTTTCCGTCATTGCCTCCAGACTGCTAGTAGTGCATACTGTATATACCCTTTTTCTCTACTCTCTTGACAATCACCAACTCTACGACTATGTACATACCACCCTTGTCCAACGAATGACCGACAGGTTGAATACATATCACCATAACCTCAATCATCTCGCAGCAATCACGCACGCAGAGTAGAAGCAAAAAAGAGACGCTAAATATGATATTGACGTGGCGAAAGGAAAGGCGAGAGGAAGCAAAGCACAAGTCAACGAGTCCATATGTTATGTACGTACTACTATATACGGCCAAAGAGAAACATCTCATTGTTACAGAAATTCTCAGACTACGCGGCATCGGGGAACAACTCCTGCCTAACCTTCTCCGCCTCAGCATCCTCCTCCGGAAGCGGGCCTGCGGGCTCTTGCGCTTTCGCGGTTGTCTGCTGCTGCTCCTGCGAACTGTGTGACGTCGCTGTCGATACAACAGAAGATGCAGACGAAGAGGCGACATCACTCGAATCAGAACCACCGCTGCTGCTGCTCGCAGATTCTACCTCGCTCGAACTGGAACTGGAACTCGAGCTCGAGCTCACAGAAGAGGAAGAAGGAGCATTCGAGTCAGTCACCACGTGCACCTGTTCCTCCTGCTGTCTCTGTGCACTACTCTCGCTCTTGACTTCCGCCTTCCCGGCGCCTGCAAACACGTCTGGTCCAGGTTCGGGTTGGCCGACGTTGACATCCGCAGAGACGATCGCTGGTTTTTCTTCTGCTTGCTTCTGTCCTGCTGGAGGAGCGGCAGATGGTGGGTTGTTGACCACGACTGCTGCTCCCGGCTTGTCTGGCGTGGGTGTTACTTGAGGGGCTGGCGTGATACCGTTGTACTGTGCATACTGTAGAAACAATCCGAGAAGTGAGTAATTAAGTCAAAAGCCGACAAAGTGATCCGACTAACCGAATCAAGGAAGTCGTTGCTGCAAAGGTTCAAGGGAAGTCAGTAAGGAAACAAGGCCGGGAAAGAAATCTCGACGCGTGAAACCCACCAAGAGAAATCCCAGGTCTTCAACCACTGCGCCTTCCTACACGCCTCTTTCGTCCACGGACTTCCATACGCAAGCGGGCTCAGATAGACGTAATTCCACACGGCGATGATGACCAAGATCGCCGCGATCTGCAACCGTATTCTCGGCCTCAACGTCGACGTCACCAAGTCGAACACGCCGCAGGACAAGAGTATGGCAAAGTACAGGGCAGGGAAGTAGTGATGCAAGAAGAGCTGACGACTCATGAGATAGAAGGGGAAGTAGTGAAGTGCCCAGCCGACAAAGAGGAAGCCGCAGAGGGTGTCATATTTGACTACCTTAGCTGCATATAAATTGTAGGGTTCAGTGAACGGAAATGTCTGGGGACGGATGGTCACTTACAATTCTCAAAGTCCTTATAGCCTCGCTTCGCACGTAGAATCATGAGCCCACGAACGGTAGCGTACGCTAACACCGCTGCGGTGCTCAACCACCACACCATGGGGTTCCCAAGCAGATAGATTTGCCTGTGGTCTTTCACCCAGAAGTTCTACGGGACGGATCACGTCAGAGGAGCGACCAAACACAAATTGCGAGATATACTCACAATACCACGACGGAGACGGGGCCATGCGGAGGGACGAGAGTCGAAGGTGTGGCGATCCGTGAGTCCGGCATTGGTCGTCCACATAACTTGTTGCAACTCGAAGAATTTGGCAAAGAACCCAGGTCGCTTGTAGTTGACCTTGGGCGCATCCGGCGGGACTAGAGACGGGTGAAAACAATCAGCACAAGTGGGGATACGGCGAGAGATACCCTGACTCACATCTTTCATGGTACGATGTCTCGACGTACCACAACGAGTTCGCAAGAACAGCGTTCTTGTTACACGTCACCTCCTGTTGATCATACGCCCACTCGGGAAGTTTAACCTTGTGCGAGAAGAGATAGCACCCAGTCAAGACGTGCTTCAACCTGAAATGGGTCCTCAAAGTCCTAAGCCTCTTGAAAGACTCGGGGTCCTTTTTACTCCCCTTGTAAATCTCAACAATCCAGTCATCGTTCGCATCTCCGTCGAAGCCTGGCATACCGTACGCCGAAACCTCGTTCTGGAAGTCGACGTCTGACACCGGTGGCCGGATTTCGTGGGAGTGGAGACATTTCTCTGTTGCAATATGTCGAAGTTTGACACGCATGCCGTGCGCGATGTGTGTGATCCCAGATGGATCAAGATGTATGTCGGCTGTAGCGTTGTAGATACGCCAGTCGTTGTTTTGGTCACGGTGAGGGTACAGCGTTACCTGTTGCTCTGAAGAATACCGATATGAACGAACAATTCAAATAACAACAAATCACAAACGAGAAATACGTACGACCGCTGCCCCCGGGGTAGTTGTGAGGATGCGAATGCAGATATCCGCCCTGAGTATTGAGATGTCGGATGGTGACAGTGGAACCAATGGCAACGTCTGCGAACTGATTAAGCCACACGATGCAAAGAGAGCAAACGACCAAAGTCTGCCTGACCTGCATACGTATCACCCATGCCTCGACCTCTCAGCGTATGCTGGAATTCAGAGCTCATGAATCCATCACCCTCGCCTGAGTTCGACAAGATGGCGAAATGTATCCAGAACATGAACATGTAGAAGGCGATAGGCACGACTATGAGACACAGCGCCCTCGCATAGAAATGCCGCAGGAACAACTTCGGGGGGACACGGAGGTCACCGAGCAAAAGCCATAATTGCTGAATGGTAAACACGCCAACGGTCGCAATCGTGAACAATCCGACCCATTTGCAACTGACGACGGCACCGAGCGAAAGGCCAGTAAGGAATAACCAAGCCCACCATTCCTCCGAGAATGGTTCGCGCTTGTTCTCGTTGCAGAAACCAATCCAGAGAAAGACGGTCAGGGCGGTGAAGAAGATAAGGGGGGAATCCAAAAGAATGTGGCGAGATTGAGTGATCAGTCCGTTTTCGAATGTGATGAAGAGTGAAGCTAGCGCAGCCGTTGTAGCGCGGCAGTCGAGAGCACGGAGAGTCAAGTATGATAAGGGGACGGTTGCGACACCGAGGACAGCGGGGACCATGCGCATTGCGATGTATGGCACTCTCTCATATACTCTGTGCATATGTGTATGAGTACGGACAAATCCATAGCAATAGCGCAGGCACTCACTTTCCAATCTCCTTGAAGTCAAAGTTACCGTCATACCCAAAAATGAAGCCCGCAAGTGTGATAAGGAGTTTGGCCAAAGGGGGATGTACGTCCACAAAATACTGCGACTTGATATACCTCGACGCGAATTTTCCAAAGTGCACTTCATCGAATCTGTAACCACCCACATTCAGTGAGGCCAAAGAGAAGGAAGGCAACAGAAGAGAACACATACACCACACTATTTGGATGAGAGAGTCTGAACAGCCTGACACCCACCGCGACCAGCGTGAGGAGTATCAGCAGTTTCCACTCTGCACTGGTAATGTTGAATCCGCCCACAAAGTCGCGAGGTCTCCGATTCGGTCCATAGCCTTTCGAAGCAGCTGCTCTCCTCTCATCCGCGTCAGACTTCAGATGCGTCCTTTCTGGAAACCTCTGGGTGGAACGCTGAGGTGCATATTGCGGTGGTGGCGGCGAAGGTGCTCGCCGAGCTCTAACATTGCCGGACATGTGTGCTGTACCGGGTAGAACCAGTCGGAAATAGGTGTGACTTGGTCAACACCTGCAAAGAGATAAACCAAAGTATTGTACCAGATGATCCCTGCTAGGGAATCTTTGAGAATATGGGGCCGCCAAAGCGGGAGAGATAGAGTGAGCTGTCCGTCGCGGTGTCCTCTCGCCTCTGCTTTACGGTGACGTGCCGCGCGCGCAGCACCGGTACCGTGATCTAATGATCGTGATCATTGATCGAGTTTTGTAG
>JSYW01000932.1:0-16233 GCA_000787475.1 Lentinus polychrous | reverse complement strand
TAAGGCCCAATATAAGACGGATAATCACATAACGCTCCTATCGTACTAGAAAAGACGTAAACGAGCATGGGTGGACCAAGCAAAGAATCCGGGGGTGGTATCGACATGAACGAGAGGAATCCCGCTGCCATAGAGCCATAGAGCCAAACAGTCATTTCGGAAGAATATCAAACCACCTCTCACGACTCGGACGGTTTAGGACCGTCACCACCAGCGTTCGCATCGCCGTTGGGAGGCGGACGTCTGGTCAGTCCCGCAGCAGCCAGTCCTCTCGACGCGTATCCACCGCGGCCGCGACCGCCTCGTCCATATCCCCCTCTAAACGGACCACTGTTCTCAGCGTTGCGCGACTCCTTGTCCGTCGCTTGTTTCACTTCCGGTGTTGCGCCATTCAGTTGCTAATACGAGAAATATTAGTCCACTGCACAAACCAGGCAACAAGGAGAGACATACCTCGGCATGTTTTGTCAGTCCAGCTTTCATCGCCTCTTCGTCTCCAAACTCGATGTATGCCATTTTTTGTGCTTTACCCGCGAAATTCTGTGGGTAGCTTACTTTCGTGATCTAGAACATACAAAAGATGAGACGGCCATTATTGCCTAGCAGGGAGATAGCAGCACTTACACCTGACGCCGCTTCACCAAAGAAGTCTCGCACTTCTTGTTCGTTGGCAGGCACGGACGTCCTCAAGAAGATAGTCCATGGGTTTCTCTGAGGACGACGACTCGTAGGAGTTCGCGCACCCGTGCTCTCCGTTCCGGGGGATACCAACCCATCCTCAGGGGCTTTACTATCCGCAGAAGCAGGAGGAGCGTTTAGATCGGGAGTAGCTTTGCCCGACTTGACTTGTGGCGAAGTCGCTTCCTCTGCCGGCTTGTCGCCACCTTCTGCTTGCGAACCGGATGCGGCAGCGGCAGCAGCTTCTCGTTCTGCCTTTTCTTGTTGCTTCCTCTCCTTCTTTCGCTCCTTCTTTGCACGGTCTTTCTCAGCCTTATCACTCCAAGGACCTCTCAGATCTTTGGGTGTTTCGCGGCCAGAGGCAGGTTCCGTGTGCGGTGTCCGGTTGTTCACTGGGGACGCACGAGAGCCAGCGGGGAACTCGGAGGTTTTGGCGGTATTGGGCAACGTCCCACCATTAGTGGCAACGGGAGACCCGGCAGCAGTATCTGGCGTAGGAGCAACCGTAGATGGAGTTGCTGTTCTGCGGTAGGCATAGTTGAATCCTAGTCAAAAATATAAGCTATCCGTGTGTCGCGTGACAGTTGGCGAGTACCGACCTTGACTCTTCAACTCTGCGCTGACACGTCCATCCTTGATATCGAGCAACAGATGGCCATATGCGGCATCGCACAGGTTCCAGTTCCAGCAATTTTTCCAAGCGGGCTCTTCTCCCGGCTGACCGTTCGGGCCAGGCTGGTTGGCGGGAGGAGGGATGCGTTCGACAACGGCAAGGAATTTGTCAAGAAGCACCCTTTGATGCTCATCAATGACGGCATCGACTTGGGTCTTGACACTTTCCCAGACCTTGTCGAACCCTTCCTTGCCCACGCGAAGCTTGTGACGGAAGCCTTCAAAGTCGCCCTGTACACTGAACTCATTGTACGAAGAGGCGTAGCGGAAGTGAAGGCCAGCGGAGATGGTCAGGTCGGCCTTGAGTTGGAGGGCGAGCTGGGCCATGATGCCTTCTCTACCCGGACTTGCGTGCGTGACAAGGAGACGTGTCTCTGTTGGATCAAATACACGCTGAGCGGTATCAACCAGCTCACCAATCTGGAGGGCGGTAATCCACATGGTGCCCTGACCGCCTGCGATGGTTGCGGAGCCGTCGCCATTGTCGAACATCTTGTGTGGCACAAGCGCGCCACCGAGACCGAGGAGACGAAGCTTGACGCCGCCGAGGTCGAGGCAGCGGGTGGTGGCCTCGTCGAGGACGTGGAGGTTGTCGATTTCATAAATGCCTGCACGGAACTTTTCAAGAATGGTGACATCTTCGCATGCACCCCATACGGTGTAGACGGGGACCTGGAGCTTGATCTGGCCCGAGAGAAGGAGAGGGAACTCGGAGAGGAGAGAAATGGTGACAGTCGAGCGTATGTTGGCAGGCGGGTTGTCTGGCGCAAGTAGGTGTGACCTCTGTGCGGCGGGAATGAGAGGCGAGTACATGGTGAGGTGTCTGAGAGTGCGGTCATTGATTCTGTCGAGACTGTTCGCCTCTGACGAGACTGTCAGCTAGGGTATTGTTGTAGACAGCGAGAGGGAGACGGACCAAAGAAACCAAAGTCGCCGGTGTGGATGATGGCCGACGCATTCGCCTCTCTCGCAAGGTCGTTGAGGGCGGAGAGGCGACCGCGGATGTCTGCTATACAAAGGAGACGGCCATGGGCGGTGTCGAACACTCGTGTCTGGGTGTTGACGTGCGGGCGGGGGTTGGGTGACGCGGCGGGGCGGGTGGATGTGGAGGCGGGGCGGGAGACGGACTGCATGATGTCGTGGACGGCGGAGAAAGAGTCGGCCTCGGCGAACTGCCTGCTCTGGACAACGCGCGACTCGACGCCAGCGGCCAGCACGCGTCCGGACTTGTCGCGCAAAATTAATTAATCCCAGAAAATAAATAATTGATAAATAATGCACTTACGGAGGTGCCACGTGCTGCCGAGTCGGAGCAAGTCGTGGCGCGTCTGCCCGGTGCCGCCAGAGTTCGTAGTCATATTTTATGTCGCGGCCTCTCAAAAAGCGACCCTAGGCTCTGCTCACCACTCCTCCAACGACCCCCTCGACGCTCGCAGACATTCCAGACGCGATCCCGACGTGTAGATCGCGCCTTCCGCTCTTTTCCACCCAAGGTGTCGCCGATCATACTTGCTTTGCAGTCCACGTGCGGCAGCATCTAAGCCTCTGGCCATGCTGCCAAAAGTAGCGAGCCAGATATTTCACCACACCTCCCGTGCAGTCTCTGTTATCCAGAGTCAGACGGGCACATTCCGCAATGTCCTCCAGAGTGGTCGTACAACAGGTGCGGGCTCCTCCAGCTCAGGCTGGGCCGGCTCGTCTGAGCCCGGCGGCCCCAAGTCGTCCACCAGCAGTCGCTTTCATCCCGGTTTTGTGGTCAGTTCGTTGTCTTAATGTCCCCCTGTGCACCGTTTTGACTCTTTTTCAGGGTACAGCACGTACCGTGAGCCATGTCGACGCCTCCGGGGCTCAGCCAGACCAGGTCGACTGCTCGGACGACTCCCTCGATGTCCTCCCGCAGTCCACCACCCCATTTGGCTCTCGCATCCGCAGGAAGCTCCGCTCGAGCAGTCTCTCACAGGTCATCTCAAATGTCCACGACGACAAATCCCTAAGTGTCCTTCGTGTTGTCCAACAGCACGTTCGCAATCGTCACGCCTTTGCCGCCTCCTCGTCCATTCCAGAGTCCTCCCTTGACCCCCCTCCGCTCCCCTCCAAATCCCCATCTGCACTCGTCAATCCCGCCGACAACCCTGATGTCTACGCTGCCCTCGAAGCCGCACGGAGCACTGGCAACATCAATATTCTGCTCGCGGAATTCAAACGGTTAAAGGAGACTACTACCTTCACTCTCGATCACTACAACGTCGTCCTCGAATACATGCTGAAAGTGCGAGAGCGCGGTTCTGTCATGAATCCCATGCTGTATGTATACAACAGCATGTTGTCCCAGTCCATCCTCCCCAACGCCAGGACGTACGCCTCGATGATCCTCGGTTTCACGGATCGCGACAGGGAAGTTCAGGCGACCATCCACCAGCTCCAGGATCGAATGCGGATAAGGGAGAAATACGGTATGGCAGATCTTCCCGGTCAGCAAGCGGATGCGAGGCACATTGCCCGGTTGCAGCACGAGAATAACTTTGGTTCAGCTCTGAGGCTTTTCCAAGCCGGTAGCCTCTTACCCAGGCAAACTCTCGCGTTCCAGGTCTATGCCAATTTGCTCAACTCCTGCGGTGATCATAAAAACTCGGATGCTGCTCTTCACATCTATGCACATATGACGAAGGAAAGCAACTATGCCGCGAATGCTTCCACCTTCGCGCATCTTATCCACGTCTATACCCAGGCGAATGACCTAGCTGGTGCAGAAGAGGTGTTTGAAGAATACAAGCAGCACTATGGTAGTACCATGGTCAACTGGGAGGAGGAGGACGCCAACGTCCTCGAACCGCGTATGCGGGTTTACAACAGAATGATCGCGGCGTACATCACCCTTGGTCAACCTGCTTCCGGTCTTGCGTTATTGGAGCAAATGATGGACGCTCACTCCGGCGACAAAGTTGAACCCACCAGCATCCCTCCCCCGTCCACGGCAACCTTCACGAACATCATCAAAGCGTTCTGTGTGTCGGGTGACGTCCAGTCTGCACTGGCATGGTTCGACAGACTCTCGGAGCAACGTACCGAATCAACCTCGTCCTCTTTGGTACCTACCATAACTCCCACCAGGCCATCCTACATCGCCTGGTCCTCTTTACTCACTACCCTGGCCTTGGAGGGAAGGGTTGACGAGTTCAACCGTATCTTCTCGCATGGTTCGTATTATCGTTCCCCGTTGACTCAGTTCTACCGTGATCTCGCCATAGAAGTCAACCTAGGCTACCTCGCGAGTTCCCCCGACCTCGATGCGACACGTGCACTCGCCCACTTTGACCTCTTGTTTGACACCATTGGCATCAGCCAGGTCATAAACACTCGCATCTCCAGCAATTTCGGCGGGATGGCTAACTTGTGTAACGCGATCATCACGTTGCACCTTAGGTATGCCACCTTGGACCAGACCTTGGCACTCGTCCGGAGATTGGCTCTGTTCATCAGCGAATCAGGCAAGGAGTCCGAGAGAATACCCGCGGTTCAGGCTCTGCTGGAGCCGCTTTCGTCTGTCCCACGGGAGTCTTGGACATTGAGTCAGAGCTTGTCCCTCGCTCGGGTTCAGAAACTTATCAACCTTCCCATCGACCCGCAGTGTCTGATCAGCTACGCGCAGGCTAGGGAGACGGGTGCGGCCGCTGGTCTTGATCGGCTCGACTGGACAATTCTATTGGAAGCCAGACTCTCGATACCAGCGGAGGAGGTTGCTTCTGTCACCCTCGCGGACATCCTTGAAGACATGGCTCGCAACGGCGCAGAGGTACACTTGGTTCCCCGGCAATTGCTTTCGGCCGCGACACAAGCCATCATCGTACAACTCGGGTCACGCGAGGCAATCAACTTCTTCAATAACCTCGGCCCCCAATACAGCCCCCTCGTTGCCGAGCTCGAATCTGTGGCCAACTCCCCTGTACAGTCGGAGGCTGGCTCTACGTTATTCGATGCCAGTTCGCAGACCACTGCGGCTTCTTCCGTTCGCATCGACCCGTCTCACAGCTGGTATGTTGATGAGTGCACCCGTCCTAAAGTCGCCGTCGCGGCCGGTTTGGAGGGCTTCGAACGTTTTGAGGCTGGTGCTCGCGAGGGGAAGTACCCCACCCCAGTCGTCTTGGGTCGCTTGATCAACGCAATGGGCAGACGGGGCGATCTTGAAAAGGTTCACATCCTCTACAACGCTGCCCAGAACGTCTTGCAATCCATGGAGAACGACAAACATCACCAATCCGTCGGTTGGTTCCAAATTGAGGATCAGATGGTCATCGCTCTCGCTCACGCCGGAGATGTCGATGCCGCCCACATTCATCGCGCGCGTATTCTCGCTCAGGGCGGCACACCGTCCGCCGACGCGTACGGTGCCCTCATCCAACATGTGAAGGACACCACCGACGATACAGCTAACGCGATGGCTTTGTTCAATGAAGCTATAGCTCGCGGCGTCGCTCCCAACATCTACCTCTACAACACTATCATCTCCAAGTTGGCCAAGGCTCGCAAGGCTGATCACGCGTTGCAGCTGTTCACCGAGATGAAGGCTAGGAACATTCAGCCTACTTCGGTCACGTACGGTACCGTCATCGCTGCTTGCTGCCGTGTTGGCGACGCCCAGTCTGCCGAGGCGTTGTTTGAGGAAATGTCGTCGCAGCCTAGCTTCAAGCCTCGCGTTCCTCCGTACAACACCATGATGCAATTGTATACCCAGACGAAGCCGGACCGCGATCGCGCGTTATACTATTATAGTGCTATGAGGAAGGCTCGCATTCACCCCACCGCTCACACGTACAAGGTTAGTTCTCAGAACGTCACATCAGCGTGTGGTTCTGACTTATATCCTCCAGTTGTTGCTTGATGTCTACGGAACCATCGAGCCTCTCGACTTTGCCGCGGTTGAGCGCACCTTCGACGAGCTCCTCGCCGACCGTTCGGTACAGGTTCAAGGTACTCACTGGGCCGCGCTGATCAACGCCTGGGGTTGCGCCAAGAAAGATATGGACAAGGCACTGGAGATCTTCGACTCTATACAGACCCACCCTTCGACGACACCCAACTCAGGTCTCCCCGACGCCGTCTGTTTCGAGGCCTTGCTGAACGTCATCGTCACTCTCCGCCGTAACGAGTTGATCCCTTCGTTCTTTGAGCGTCTGTCTTCACATAATATCCATATGACGGCGTACATCGCAAACTTGCTCATTAAGGGATACGCTGCGGCTGGCGACATTGATCAGGCTCGGGCTGTATTTGAGTCTCTCGTTGATCCGCCGCAGGGCATTGCTGCGCCCCTCAACCATAACGAGCCGAGTCATGCTCAGGCGGTTCCGGCTGATGCGCCTGTCTTCCGTGAGGTAAGTCGATGTTTCAATACGTTCCTGTGGTATGCTGCTGAACATCCTTTGTTATAGCCTTCGACTTGGGAAGCCATGGTGCGCGCTGAACTCGGTCACGGTAACAAGGAACATGCTTTGGATCTTCTGCAACGGCTGCAAGCACGGTGAGTCGATAATGGGATGGCCTTCCTTTGTTCCGTTGATTGATTCTCGTTCTTTTAGGGCTTACCCCGAAGCAGTCGTTAACCGGATACACGCTATCATGCTGGACGAACCAATCCCTACCCCCGTAACTACAGGGTTGTACCCGCCTCAATCACCTTCCGTATAACACCCCTTCCCTCTGCAAAGAGGTTCCTTCCGTTCACCATCATACTATCCGCCGAGCCATATTGTTCTCCTATCCGTCACACAAGCCGGAATACCAAAAATACCAAACTCAAGCCTGACCTGACGACTAACGACCATGGGAGTCCTGGAGTCCTGGGGACGATTTACGATACGCCAACAGTTTGTCTATTGTTATTAGAGTATAACTTCCTCGTTTGTTACTTACTTTGCCTTTCCTTCGCATATTGCTTCAATCGCGATACTTTTGCTTGCTATCATCGTCATGATATATTCCATCCCTGCATCTGTAGATATAGTCCCCCTTTGCATATTTGCATTAATGCTTCGTTCAATGTGTATAGTAGTTGACACTGCGAGGTTTCTAGAATGCTATCGAGGACACCTAGGTCCTGGTTGCGATGCTTATCTTATAGCGGGCCATTCGTTCACGGTGGCACACCTGAAGTAAGTATAAGAAAGCTTCCAGCATAGTTTGCTTCACGTGCACCAGCGCTTGGACGCGTTTTCCGACTCTATCGCGTTTCATTTCCACTGCTCTTTGAATACCCCCACAAAGAGGGGAAATCATCTCAACATCATGGCAAGGGCTACACGCGCCTCCCAACGACAGGCATCGCAGCCAGGCAGTTCCCAGCCTCGGGCTACGCAGTCTCAGCGTCGAAGACGCGACGAAGAAGAGGAAATAGACATGGACGCTGAGGGTGGCGAAGATCCTGATGCTATGGAGGTTGATGAAGATGACGCTGTAAGTGGAAACAAATGCTGATGTTATTCACGAGAATAGACGTATGTTATTAGGAGTTGGACAAACGAGCAAGTGCTTTGGTTAGACTTGCTCTATTCACCGAGCACAGACGCGTTCCCCTCAGGAGGGACGAAATAACTAAGAAAGGTATGATACTTTGCCTGTGATGGCATTCTTCTCATATTTATAGCGATCTCGTAGTGATGGGGTCCAAGTCACGGCAATTTGCTGCTGTCCTTGCCCGTGCTCAAGATATGTTGCGCGGAACATTCGGCATGGAGCTCGTAGAAATGATTGCGCGGACTGAACAAGATCTTGCACCGAAAGATGAAGCTGCGCCTGGCAAGAAGAAAGGTACTTTGTTCCCTTCTCAACAGCTTGTAACTATAACCGAGAACACTTACCAGCCGCTCCCGCTGGAACGAGATCGTATATTCTCCGATCCACTCTTGACCCTGTCATCATTTCCAAAGCATGTGCTCCCAACACGACGTTGTTGCAAGTTGAGCAATCCGCGCGTGTTCTGTTGCAGCAGGAAGCGGATGACGAGGAGAACACGGTTGGTATGCGCAGTATCGGTTCAATCCTTGCCTGGCAATCCGCAGATCAGCTCGGTTCTGTGGGAGTACTCTATATCATTCTTGCGTTTATTCTCGTGAACGGCCGTGCAATTTCTGACAGTAGGCCCCTCCTCTTACCTATCACTGCTCGGCACTCATAACGAGTAATAGATGATCTATGGGCTTTGCTGAAACGTCTCCGCCTTCAGCCCCTGTCGACGATACCGCTGAGCTCACAGTCGACGCACCACAGTCTCACCACAGAGGCATATTTGAATCAGCTCCTAAGGCAATGCTACCTCGACCACCGACGCATCGGCGAGCAAAAAGGCGGGAAGAAGCGGGGACGGGTGGCGGCAACACAAGCTGCCAACGGAGAAGACGATAACTATGAATGGCGATGGGGCGCACGGGCGATGAGTGAAGTGGGCGAAGTCAGCATTGCGCGGTTCGTTGCCGAGCTTATTGTGAACCAGAAGCGCCACCGAGACCAGGAAGATGAGTACGAAGACGAGTGGGAAATGGACGAATCCGCCAAGAAACAGTTTGAAAAGCTGGTATCCGGTGTTGAGAAGGCTGCAGGCGGTGGTCAGCTTGTTGACATCACTGGCAAGTAGTACCAATGTGTTCCCCGCATTCCACCCCCCGGGTGCATACGTTCCCGGGGCATCCAACTTGCTGTGAAGTTTTCTTGCTACGATACTGTATAATAGCTACTGCCCATATGCTTGTACCAAGCTCCAGCATTTGCTGCGTGTAATCAAACAGTACGGTCGTGGGTCTATGCATTGTAGGTATCGTGCAAGGTACCGTGATATAGATCTCATAGATCTCGACGCCGTATGTACAAATCACCTATATGTACACTCCGGGTACACTAGTACTGAATAAGAGAAACTTGCAATTGGAATTGTATACACTGCGTTTAGAGCGTTCCTACCGAAGCCGCGTGAAGACTGTACAGAACGCCTCGCCTCAGCTAGACGCCGTTTTTTTCTTGTCTTTGGCTACGTCACATCCCCACCGCGTCGTCTATATGTGGCAACCTTAGTATACGAACTTGACGCACCTTCGTCAACATGCAGCACCTCCGCTTGATGACCTGTCGGCGTCCCCCAGCTAGCCAGCGTTCGTATAGGAAGGTACAGCTATGCAAAGGTTGTATACCCTTGTAACTAGAGCTAGACATATCAAATTGAGACTCCACTTGCTGACCTCATGTCAGTTTGCCGACTTAGTTATCTGACGACGGCCTTATGCCTCTTGCTCTCTACCACATCTCTTCATATCTGAGTTGAGCCCAAATCCTCTTATTTAATCTCTTCTTTGAAGCTGTTTGTGATGCACAAAACACTCGCGCCTAAGAAAGGACGAACGAATAAGGTACGATCTCGTCCCCGAAGCTCTGGCACATGCAGAAGAAACTCGCCCGGTTGTTCATGCTCATGAACTTCTTTGAAATGTAGGTCGGTTGCCGGTGCCCTCGCTGCATAGCGGAATGCGGCCCCGACGGAAAATTGGTAGCAAAGCGAACTCGACAAAACCATCTCGAGTTTGATCGCATTCACAAGCAGTCTGGGCCCAAAGTCACAAATCCCCGCTCTGCGCCCGACACTGACTATTGGGAGTCGCAAAGAGCTTCTGAACCTCCAAATTCACTGGACCCCAGGTCGCATATGGGGTTTTCTGACGGGAACCTTCAATCCCTCTCACGAACGTCGGATTGTGGAACTTTACCTTCGGGTAGTTCGGGCAACATCCCACTGGTTAACTCCCTTCCATCCGGCAAGGTATGTTCAAATCTCCCGGCCAATAATTGTGCAGTTATCACGAGTATAATACTGACCTACACGTCTATTACACCTTAGAATGTAACGTTGGACCCTCTTCAAATCCCCTCTGGCAGTGAGCCACCTCTGCCAGCCCACGACGGTACCCCAGTGACCGTGCCTCAGAATGTCATCGCGGATGATGACGCCATGGATATCGATATGGACCTACTTCAGGTATCGCAACCTGGTTTGAGCGATCTCGGAGACAGAGACAATGAGGGTGAGCGTGCTTGGAAATCTCCGAGTCACTGACCTGACTGATGACACGCTTCGTCAGATCACGATACCTCAATGCTCAATGAAAGTCTGTCAGGTGTCGACGCGCACCAGCATGTGGATGGTCTCACCTGTGAGACGTCCAATCATCCAGACCATGCAGACCATGTGCCGCAGGAACTCAGACATGGCTCCGGGGATCTACACGCGACGGAGGCAGCAATTGATTTCGACTTGGAGATGCCACCGACTTCAACGGACATCTTCACAAATTCATCAGACAGTTGGTTCTGGCGCATCTTCATGCTTCTCGTTGCGTTTCTGAACACACAGTATCACCTCTCACACTCCGGCTGTATATTGATCCTCAAGGTCGTTCGGGAAGTCCTCATTGCCCTGAACGTCGTCCAGCGGGATGAGCGCGTCCCGGTTACCCTGCATACCACCCTTCAGAAGCTCGGGCTACAGGATACGTTCAATGTCCACCCCGCTTGCCCCTCCTGCCGTCACGTCCATCCATTCGATGTGCACACTGCAACACTTGTCTGCACGAACTGTTCGACGCCCCTATTTGACTCGGATTCTGTACCGGCCGGGCCGCCAAGGCAGCCGCCACGCTCTGCACCTCCGCCAAAGCCTTCTCTCAAGTGTCCAAAGCACCCGATCGCGAGTGCCATTCTGCGCGCAATACTCCATGACGAGAATGCGCGAGCCTGCGATGAATGGCGATGGCGCATTTCGGAAGAAGGCAAATTGACCTGCATACAAGACGGCGAGAGGTGGAAGACACTACCAGGTCCTGATGGACGTCCATTTTTTGACAATAGCTCAGACCGGCCCAACGCGGATGAGCTTCGACTGGGCGTTACTTTAGGTTTCGACGGGTACGAGTTTCCCGAGCTTGGGTATTGCCTCAAAACACCCTGCCGCTAACTTGGAAAATCGTAGGTTTTCATATGAGCGTAATGGTCAATCAGGCAAGCACAGCTCTGGCGTAATGTCTCTGTGCATCGCCAACCTACCGATTCACTTACGGTACCGACCGCGCAACCTCATTATCTATGGTATAACGCCCGGTCCGAGAGAGTTCAACAGTGAGGAGACACAGATCTTCATGCGAGATCTTGTCAACGACCTCATCTTCTTATATGAGACGGGAATTCTGGTTAAAACCAAACAGTACCCTGAAGGTAACACTTATATCTACTGTTCCCAGTCAAATAGCAATCTTCTGACTTTGCCCTTAGGCCAACGGATCCGTGTCGCATTAGTCGCAGTCTGCTGCGATCATCCTGCGATGTGTAAGGTTTGCGGATTTGCAGATCACAACAAGGAGTCGGGATTCTGCTCCCGCTGCTATGCCAAACATTCCGATCTACGTTCGGAGGCAGCGTTGCGAACGAACGGTGCGTAACCACTTTCTGATTACTCAATATATAACCGGCTGAATATACCCTACGATATCCACCAGGATTTCCGAAACGCGATGGCGAAGAACACCGGCGGCGCGCTCAAGAGTACGGTGAACTACCAGATCAGAAGAGTAAAGAAGAACACTTCAGCAAATACTCGGCAAGGTACTACGAGCTCTCACGATTAAGTTATTTTGACCCAGTACGGATGTCCGTCTTTGATCCAATGCACAATATCCTACTTGGTTCGTATTTACTCTCGTTGTCCCAATCTCTCCGCCGTATACATATTGAGCATCCTGTAGGGATTGTCAAGACGCAGTGGCTCGACTGCTGGATCAAGAAGAATGCCCTGCGCAAACGTACAGCGAACGCCTCTCGAGAACTGGATCAAATTCATGAATATTTGCGAAATTTTGAAATGCCGTCATGGATTGGTCGACTCCCAAACGAGGTTGGGTACCCTGCTGCAGGGTCACTCAGTGCAGATGAATGGAAGGCTCTCGCTCTCGCATATTGCCCTCTAGTTGTGCGCGCTGTTCCGTTTGTACTCCACTTCATATGATGATATGACTTATCGTAGTGACGCAGATTCCTCTCATTTGGGATCAGTGGCAGTCAGTTTCGGTAGACGATGCACAGAAGACATGGCGCAACTGGAGACAGAAGGAGGATGCACGGATCCGGCGGAATGCTGCTGCCGGCACTGACAATGACGAACAACGCGCTCCTGAACCCGACACAACTCCTCGCATGAAAGAGGGAGATTCTGAAAACTTTCTGCGTCTCGCAGCTGCCTTGAAGATCATCATGGGACGTACTATCCGCCTATGCGATCTTCCACGTGCCGAACATCTGCTCAATGAGTATCTTGCGACATTCCTCAGAGTTAGTGGCATACCTTTCTTATCTCATTGTGCGTACTAGTACTGACAGCAGCCATGTATAGTTACACCTCGACTGTGTCCGGCCTAATTTCCACTGGGTCACCCACATATTTGACCAAATCCGAGATTACGGCCCTGTATATGGTTTCTGGTCGTTCTTGTTTGAACGACTCAACAAGACTTTGAAGAGCTACTCAACGAACAACCACGGCGGCGGCGAAATCGAGGTTACGTTTATGCGCGCATTCTGTCGGGATGCAGCCTTACGGCGCATAGTGAGTATCTCGAATTTGTTTTCGAACATTCATCACATTTACTTTGGTAGATATATGACCTCAACGTGCCGCTGCAAGATGCCGATTTAGATCCCGAGCAAGAGAGCCTACGCAATATCACACAACTCATGCTCTCAAGTGATAGCGACCGTCGCGGAACAGTTGCCTCTTTGGCACGTGAAGTTGAAGATGCCTCGAATGAAGGTACGCTGAACCCTAGTTTGTTTACTTCCGATTGCTCATCAGAAGTTCCTCACAGCTGCGCTCTCTTTATCGTTGGGCCCTGGTGCACCACGAGCCTTATCTCGTCCTGAGGAGCTTGCTCTTCTTCGATTTTATCGAGACTCGTATCCCTCCACTGCTGTTCACGATCCAATGAATACTGACATCGACATCACCTTGCCAACAACAAATCTCCTCACTACCCGCGCGCGATTTCATGAGAAGATTATCCTTCAAGGTCGTCGAATCAAGGCATCACAATCTCTACAAAAAGCACCGGATTCCATCGTGCAACTCATTCTGAACGATTGCCTCTATGCGGGTCAAGTATTCTGCATCCTGACCCATCGACAACGGGGTCTCGAAGTGGCACCCGATCAACCTCTGCTCTACATGCGATGGTTTGCACCTCTTGAGAATGCAGACCGCCACCATTGGCTACCATAGTAAGTCTCCATGTCCTGTATGACAGCAGCATAGAGCCTTCTAACCGATGTTAGCCCCGAGCTCGAAGTTAGCCTATGGAAACACAATGTATTCCTCGACTCTACCCAGGAAGGTCCTCCCAACATCATTCCCGCATCGTCCATCCTTTCTCAGGCCTGTCGTATTACTATGATGCGGTACTGCACTGATGCATCTGGTTCTCGCCGAGGGGAAAAACTTTGGGCCACAATTGGTCTTACGAAGGTCGGGTCATCTCATTTGTTCGCTTCAGGAAATCTTACAATTCTGCTACGTATATCATAGGATATGCCGGTATCATGAAGACACTGGTAAATATCACGGTAGTAACTTCTCAATTCCCATTATTGCTGCCACCACCATTCCCATTCTCATTGTTACTGCCGCCGCCATTCCCACTGCCCTCGTGATTTGATGCCGGAGTCGATGGATCATCTGGTTCCTCAGTAGGTTCGGATTGTTTTGGGCGGAAATCTTCTGGATCTTCCTGAAATACGAATGGCTCTGCGTCGGGATGCTCAGCCTTGTATCGCTCGTACCATGAGGTTTCCAGCATGAACGGATGGATGTATACCTCTGGCTTGTTCTCGTCCCGCATTCCAATATCCACCCGTTTTGTTACTACCCTCCTATTGTCAACGCTCTTCTTGCGCTGATCACGTCGGATCTCGTCAAGCTTCTGCAAGATCTGGTCATACTGGGACAATCAACAGTTGGTACGCATGCTTTCGTCTAAAATGAATAGTTCACTGAATACTCACATCTGCAGAACGATAGCTAGGTTTCGCAATCGCCCAAACATTGAACCCATCCTCCATTTGGTCACGCGACACTCCTGCCTTTTCTGCAACCGCGTTCTTGAATTCGTCTCGCTTATCTTCGTCTTCTGTATCCACGTCGCTGATGGAGTCTGACATCCAGTCTTCATGCAGGATGCTGCGGACATCCTTCTCATAAGTTTTCTGGTACTCGTCAGCAGCTCTGAGGCGTTCCATGCATACCTGCATTGTCAATCATGGTGAGTCGTTATGATCTTCTCCGGTAGCTCAACAAGAACTCACAGTTTTACGACGCTGTTTCCGTCGTGCTTTAGTTCGATTTTTGCTACGCTGCTTTCCCTTCTCAGGATCATGCATAGCATTCCATCGACGTTTCCACTCGCGGAAGTGATCCTTCGCGAATGCGCGAAGATCCTCTTTTGTGAACTCTACATTGGGATGTGTGAGCCCCCGACCCGGATTACTCGGATCCTGCCAGCATGATTGGTGAGTAACTGAGGGTTATTGCATCATATGACTTCCCAAATTTATGGGGTACTCACCGTTTGTTCCATCCAGACCATGTGCACGCACTTATTGAAGATACGGACATTGTCGGGGTGTTTAACGTCTTGATCAAAATTGAAGTAATGGCGTTCTGCATCTGGTTCCTCCGACTCTGACGGTGCGTATTCGGGTATCTCGTCTTTCGTTATACCAGTGAGTTTGGTCAAATTTTCCTTGACCAGATCCTGACATATGATTTGTCAGTTACATTGTAACACGGTGACTTTCTATCGAACATAGCTACCTGCAGCTGCAAACGGGTAAGCAGCTGTTCTTGATTCAAGCCCTGCTTGTCTTCGCTCAAAATGCGTGTCACCGGCTTGTCAACCTGCTTAGGCTTCTTTGCGCGGTTTCGCTGAGCCTGCGCCTGCGCCGTCGACTCAGCTTCTCCATCGGGTTCTGATGAAGACGATTCCCGGCGGCGCTTTAGGCTGGACACCTCCTGTTCCAAGCTATCGATTCGTGTTTCCATACGCTCGCAATGCTTACGCATCTGTTCGACATCAGCAGCAAGCTCAAGATTCGGCTGAATCGGTACTTCGTTTGCAGAGCTCGCGTCAACATGCAGTTGACCGGCGTGACCCTGGTTGTGCGCTCTTTGGGCTAGCTGGGTTCTAGCAGCGGCGACCAAGGATTCAAGCAGGCGTGCATCTGGGTCTGGATCAGACATGTTGTAGAAGGTGAGGTATGTGTCTCTTAGTGCCGCAATGATGCTGAAGCTTATATAGACACAGGAAAAGCCTCCAACGTCATATTGTTTCAGATTTCAATGCGGATGATGGGAGGTATGCGTCAGAGTGTAACTTGCCACCGACGCTAGTGCTCGGTACGAGTCTTATTCCGGAGGAGAGCTATCCACAATATATGTATATTTAGTACAGATTAAATATATTCTTGATATCTGGATATACGAACGACATTATTTCCATACCTTGGCGATGTCTGGAAACCAGAGATTTTCGACCTAGCCATATTCTGTCTAGGGAGAGTATCCCCACCTAGACACTGCATTCTCAATATACTATACTATGTCGTCATACATGCGTACATGTGGGGTGCTGTCCCTATACGTAGCAATGGCTATGCAAGATAGCCGAGGTTCTAAAAGTCTGTAAATGTGGAATCATAAACCCTATACGTAGGTGCGGCGTTCAGTATCCACGTTGCCTGGGCTAGGTGTGGTATTTGGTCTTTCCGGACGTATCCGGAGTCTGGTCATCCGGTCGCTAAACGCAGTGA